>CAXITT010000880.1:83111-225311 GCA_964033795.1 Lymnaea stagnalis
CCCCCCCCTTGTCCACTGTAGTCCACTTTTTGCTGAACCCCCCCTCCCCCCTTTTGTGTGGACGTCTTTTATGGATGACCCCTAAAGTAAGGGTGATAGCTCAAACAAATCAATTTCTTTGTCAACTGAATGAAGATTAAATAAGTTTATTAGTGATAAATCAGGCATCCCATGTCTGTAATATTTGGTGTGGCAGGCTGCATGCAGCCCTCAGGTTAGCTGTATAACATAAGTTGTACTATACATTTCACCTTTTTGGGATTTTTACATAATATATTAAATAGCTATCATATAGCCATATTTAAAATGAGAATGGTTATTGTCCTAATTAAATAATCTTTCAGAGGCAATTTTTCCTCTCAGAAATAACTATTTTATTAGTCATCTTTAACTTTTCTACTTTCTAGTCACTGAATTCCTCTTAAATGGCTTTTTATTTCATCAACTGTATATAACAGACAATAGGAAATGATGGCACCTTAAATTCAATCCCAAATAGTTCAATTGAAATGCATTCTAGCAGCTAACATTGCAATAGTACAGAGAGAGTTAATTTATGTATGGTTTGTTTCAGGCTTTATTTTTTGGCAGTGTTTCTTCTTATATTTTTTTTCCCTTTTCCAGTAGCATAAAAGTGAACTAATGTATCAAAACCATGTATGTCATAAACTGCTCCCATCAAAACTGAAAAGTTGCTATTTGCTTGTGATTTATATTTTAATTAAAAGATCAATTCTGTATAAAATAGTAAAATAGTCGTATTAATTCTGATAAAGTATTATTTTTATTTTATTTTGAAAAAAATTAAAATTTGCAATTTATTTTGAAACTTGCTTGTCTTTTTTCGATAGCATTCAACTTATTAAGATATAAAATTAAATTATATACATATTATTTTATTGTTCATTAAAAATTATGAGTTTGTAAGCTGAAATTTAATAATTATTGCTTAATATTTGAAAGCAAATAATAAGACTTCTTTAATTTTGCAGTAAAATTGTTTTAGTAGAATATATTAAAATGAATTTTATGACATTCTCTTCATAATTTTTTGCCTGATTATGAAGCAAGAAAATTTATTATCTTGTTTCAATGGCAGTGGTTCCAAGAAACTTTACACTTTTGGATGAACTGGAAGCTGGTCAAAAAGGAGTTGGAGATGGAACTATTAGCTGGGGGCTTGTTGACGATGGGGATATGACCATGACAGATTGGCAGTGTGTTATCATTGGACCACCAAAGGTATAGTTTTATTATATTTAAATCAATCAGTTTACAGGTAAATACTACTCTGTTGATTGTTAACACCTTAATTACAAACCTGTCTAAAAGAGGGCTTAATGATCCCACTTCAAATGTAATTGATATGCATGTTGCCTCAGTACAAAGGATTGTTTAACCCAAACCCCCCTATGTTCATTCATATTCAGTAATTGTTAAAATTAAAACTTATTATTCATTTTCCCTCTCAGCAACTATATTTTGCAGTTAATCTTAATTAAGATAGCAAATTAATCTTCATTTCTTCTTCCTGTCATTTAAATGAAGTAAAGGGATCACATTGAAAACTTATTAGAAAGACATGGTTTTATGTTGGTGTGGGAGTATGTCACAGTGTGTAGCAAATTTAATGATTCGAAGAGAATGGACAGGGGATAAAAAATGGTCTGCACACAAAAACATAAGAAATTGGTTAACACACAATAGATTTTGGTAAGATCACAATGTGATATTTAACCTTTTATTATTTTATCATGCCAACATGTTGAACAGGCGTAAGTACAAGTGAAAAATTTCACCATGGGAGTGGTGTTTCAAATTGTAGTCTAGATATAGCATAGATGTAAAAGGAGAGTCCATTTTTTTCGTGGAGGGAATTAGGACTGGTTTATAAGTGGAAGCACTGCTGTATGTGTAGGCATGTATATATATATGTATACATATTATATATATATATATGTATACCGGGTACACACACACATATATATACATACATATATATCTTTACATATACATATATACACATACACATATATATACATATACACATATATATGGAACCATAGCGGAGGCTTCACAAGTTGCCTATTGGAAATTTTAAAATGTAATGTCCATTCTTAGCTCACATGGTTTGATAAGAGAGAAGAGAGAGACCTTGAGGTGGATTTGATCAGTGAATTTTAGTTTGCAGACCCTAAACAGTTGTCCGCCACTAATGTTTTGATTAGGATGTGTGTGTCAAAATTTATTACGTTTTTAGTGGACAAAAAAATTTGGAAAACCGGACTGTTTAGAGAATTACAGAGATTTGTATTAACTTGTTGGGTTACTTTTAAAAGTTCTTTTGAGTTCATTTGGATTACATCCTTAACATTATAATTTACTTTAAAATGCTTCTTTCTGCAGACAAGTTTTGAGAACAGAATGTATCAACTGCGAGTGAAATGTGGTGAAAGCTACCCCCATAAGCCACCTGAAGTTCGTTTCATCACTCGGATCAATATGACCTGTGTCAACAAGGAAAATGGAGTTGTAAGTTCTTTTAGTGTAGCACTTTAAATTTTGGAAAAAGTTTTTACTATGAACAGCAGCTCAATTTTTAAATGGAAAATAACCCATACTTTTGTAGAATTTTTAAATATCCCTTTCTAATGTTTAGTTAATCCTTAATATATTAACAGCATTCTCAGTTTAGAAATAACTAAGTTTTGTACTTTATTTTTGTTTTTAAATTTAGGTAGATCCTCGAAAAGTAGACAGCTTATGGTCTCACAAAAACTGTAGTATAAAGTCATTGTTACAACACATACGAGAAATGATGATGTTGAAGGAGAATCGTCTAGGACAGCCAGCGGAGGGAACAACATTTTAGACAGTGATATAGTCTCTTTTCTGTAAATTTCAAGGTAAAATTGTAATGCAAAAAATGTATCTTTAAAAATACAAGGGTCAATGACTTAAGAGGTTCTTAAGAATATTTATTACATACTTCAACCACATTTCAAAAAAGATTTTATAAACTATAAAAATATATTGTCTACTCTGTTTAAATGGATTTCCAATGTATTTTTCAGATATCTGAAATTTTTAGCAGAAAAGTGAACATCTGACTAGAAGACTAGCATTTACCAACTTCTTGGGCCACTGTGGCATTTCACGTTACCATAATCTTATTTTTTTTTTTCCTAGCGCTTTTTAGGCCTTCCATCCATTTCAGATTTTTGTGTTAATGAAACTTAATCCTTTCCCCCATGCTGGTAGGGTTTGTGTGTTATTTGAACAGATATTATTGTCACCTTTCTATTATATAATGAAAGTTATTTGCACTGGTTTTATAAAAGTGCATATGATTTCCTTTTAATAATAATCATTTAATTTTGACACTCCTGTATGTCTTAGGTAGAAGCAAAACTCATGAAAACTAATAATAATAAGTGAAAACTAATAATATTCAATTTTCAAATTTCAATATTTTTTCACATAAAAAAAGTTTTCAGCATTGCAAAAAATTATTGTACAGTGAATATTTTTTTGTTTTTTTCCAAGATCTTGTAAATAGGAAATATTTTTCAGGAAGTGGCTTTAATTTTTATAAACAGAAAATATTGCAATAAAGTCAGCATCTCATGAAAATATTATAGTCAGCATCTTTTGAAAATATCACAATATAGTCAGCATCTCTTGATAACACATTGAAATCGAGTAAGTTATTAAATTAGAAAGGCTATATTTTAATTCATGTAAGGGTCCCTGAACAGCTATAAATTATGATGCAGGATACAATGATTATTTTTAATCTTTACCTTTGGCATAATGAGTTTAAAAATAAATTTAAAAATTAAGAGTTTCTGGTATTTATTATTAAGATGTGCTAGTGCTAGAAATAGAACATCAACTTAAAAAAAATGTGGCATGTTTGTATAGGGTGATTGTTCATAAGAACTTCGAAGTAAATGTTCTGTGAAGGTGGTGTCAGAGTGATGACAGTTGATGAGAAGTGTGATGCAGTATTTAAAACAGTTTGTCATGTTGGCTGGATCCCCATATTTGAATAAAAGTTTGCTGTCACTTGGCATTATTTGGCTTAGTCCACAGAGGTCTTGCAATAAATATGAGACATTCTTATTAAGCAAGACTACTTTAAAATGATTTATTTTGAATAATTTTATTAAAAAGGATTAATCACACCACAGGTTAGCTTTTGGACAATTATTATGGACCTGTATGGAATACATTTGTGTATGGTATGTGCAGATGTATTTTATAAATGTGGGTGTCTATTCATTATTATTATTTTAATCATGGAATGAGCTTAGCTTTTGTTTTCTCAAATTAAAAATGTAAGTCAGATGTTCACACAAAAAAACATTTTAAAACAACCACCAATAGGGGTAATGTTGAAATGTGCACCAATTTTGTTTTGTGTGTGGCCCATGAATTTGAGATTGTTCTCTCTGTTTGTCATTTTGAGTTAAAATTGAATATTTCTTTTGCTGTTAATTCCTTCTTTAATTTTTCATCTCTGTTGAGTGAGAATCTGGATAAAAGTGGCTGAAAGGAGGACACAAAATAATTTCATGTACAATACTAAGCTACAAGGAGTTGTTTGCACGTTTTATGTATCAATAAATCATTTAATATTAGCGTGTCCTGAGAGTTTGGTATTTTTATTTAAAATCTTGTGGTGAAATATTGGGCAGTTTGTATTTATCTGTGTTTATTACCTTCATGGCAGTACCTGTATAATAGTTGGTTGCATAAAATATGAAATAAACTTAATTTAGTCCAAACAGACTGAATTGTAAATATTCATAGGCATTTTAAAATGATAAATGAATAGCTAAAAAAAAAAAGCTCACTAAAAGAACTGAAAAGTTTGAGGTAATCAGATAATTTTTTAATGGAAACTGTTTACAGAGCAAAATGAACAAGAGAATAACATCTCAACTTATATCCCTTCTGCTTTTCTTTACCCTGTGAAGTGGAAAAAAAAAAGGTTATCATTTAATTTTTAGTTTCTTTTAAAATATTTTTGGGGGTGTTAATTTAGTTTAACTTATCACATTTGGATTTAAAAACATAAGCTATCAGTTAATGTAAAAAAAAAGTGATGTATGGTAAATTAACATTTAAGTGGGCATCAAGTCGAGAGGGACAGTTCATAAAGTACTGATACTTCATACTGCATATAAAACTTAAATTTGAAAGTGATGTTTAGTTTAACTTTCTATCGTGATGGATGTATTATGACAGAAGATGTCACTTATACTTTTAATTTAATGGTGAAGTGTGTTTTATATTAGATTTTAAGTTGCTTTTAATTTTTCAGTTCAAAGTTTGACATACTTAAGGGGGGGTTGGGGTGTTCCTGAGATAAAGACAGACTGAATGTCTGTTTTGGCGCGGTTAGTTGCCATTCTGTCACTTTTAGGGTAGTTTTGGTTTCACAAGTTAACTGAAATTGTGTTGTCGTTAGGCTAAATGTTAGCGACATCTAGCGAGCTATTTATGAAAACAAAAAGCATTAGTATGCCAATTATTGTGAAACAATGTGATATTTTTATTGCCTTATAAGAAATCATGCATTAAACAGATTTTTAGGTGACAGATGGCTCTATAAGAGACTGTCAGGATAATTATTGTAGAATTTATGCATACATAGGTACATTCTGATGATCCCTCACCTCCATGCTTTCATATGCATATAATATTAATATAAGAACTGCCCCTTCCATTGACAGGGTGCGGGAGGGGGCATGGGGTCGTTCGCAAATTAGGTCACAAAAAAAAAAAACGACCTTTTTTAGACACACCCCGCCCCCCCCCCCCAGTCACAAATGCTTTACACACCCCCCCACCCCACCCGTTTCATCACTTCACGCCTAATAAAATCAAAAGATGCATCAAATTTTTATATCTAATCTAAGATTTTATTTCATTCTTTAACATTTTCCAATAATGGATTAAGATGTAGTATTATTAGAAAACTGACGTGAAACAACGAAGTCATCCACAAGCCGAATGTAAAATGGCCACAACAGTATTTGCATCATTTTTCTATATGCGCAGAAGGTCTGCACGACTGAGTTTCATGGTACCTATATTACCTGAGGCAATTTCGACCTCAAATTAATGTTTTTTATACTTCCGGGGCGCTGCTCTGCTCTCTTGTAAAAATGGAGGAAGATTTTCTTGTGAGTTTTGTGTGTTTCTCTTCGCGGGAAACAGCTTTAATATTGACTTTAGATATCAAATTACTCAGACAAGCATAAAAATGTCACTTCCGCCATTTTTGTAAAATTTCGCCATGCCAACAACAAATGGCGACCGATTCACAAGTGAAACGAAGAAAGTGGGGAAGAAGGGGAGGCATTTGTGTGAAATATAGAAACAGAGGCTTTCTTTCACCTGTTCTTTTGGGAAACATTAGATCACTACGTAACAAGATGGATGAACTGGATTTTTGCTGTATTTGCCTGTATTTTGTCCAAATCATTATTTCCACATCCTCTTCAGGTGTTTACATTTTTCAAACGTGCAAGGAATTTGTTTTTTATCGCAATTTTCCGCGAAAAGTTATGAAATATTGTCTGTGGTCACCTAGGGGCAACAAAATTACTGCGTCAAAACGTGGATTTGACCTACGGACACTAAGAGTTAATACTCTTGGTCATTAGTGACTTCCTGGTTAAGTTTAAATTTAAACCAAGACAGAATTTTGGACTTGGTGGCTTTTTGCTGTACAGCTTCAATTTCTTTTCCTGGTATAAAACTTATCTTTCCACAAGATCACTTTGGTGATACATTTTGTAATCCCTTATTGGTGCACCTACATATCAGGATTTAATGGCCACATGTGCCGTGTATATGATTTCATGTAGGCTCGGGTAGGCATCTGTAATCGGCAATTCTGCACATATAATTTTTTAATTCTTCCATTCTCCAAGGCTTGGTCTTCTGGGGCCATGAATAGCAATACAGATAAAGGAAAAGCAAAGGGTAGCACTTTGGGTCACGGTCACAGAGTCTACTCAGGATGGATATATTTTTAAAATATCTGCTTTTCTCTGGATGCACATTTGCACTGTGAAAAACGGCAGCAATGGCTTTCCTGACAGTGGCTGGGTAGGTTCTGCTGGGTGCAAATTATTTACTCATACTTTTTCAATTGGCGTTCGGTTTTCCCAATTTGCCTTTAAAATTTCGGATTGTTCAAATTTGAGCATCTCACGTCCAAAAACATCACCAATACAATCGTAAGCAAATAATCTCTACACCAAATATGCACACTACAAATAGCTATACCGATGACAGCAACATTACCTGGCGCCTTATATTATATATATATATCAATACTTCCCCCATGATTTTTCGATGTACGCAAAATTTATGCGCAAACAAGTTTCAAATATCTCATTCTCTCGGTTTTGGCCATAAGTCTCGTTAAGCTTTTGGCTTCAGTTTTAACCGAAAGTCATTTTTAAATTTTGGTGAAGTTGCGGGCGGTTTTTAGTAAATCAATTGCGGTCAATCTCTTGTCTGATATTTGTGACAGATTGTGATGGGGAGGGAGGGGTAAAAACTTGTCAAAAATAGCATGACATACTTTATGGGTGGCCCCATATGCCACATGGTAATGTTCATTACAAAAATCTTGTTTAACTCACTGTATTAACTTTATTAATTCAAAAGCTATGTTATCTTTCAGTTGCAAATTAAAATCATTAGTGGTTTTTCATTATCACAAACTAAAAAAATTAATCTGGCTTGATAAACTGGACAGAAGATGTTGAGGGTTAAAATATTTCAGAATTTTTTGAATGCCATTTAAGTACTGGTAATAGTGGTAATTAATATCGTTAAAAACTTACAATGGAGCGTTTGTTGTTGAGTCTCCAAAGCTTTTAAAAGAATCATCCAATGACTTTCTGTGAAACGAGATCATTAAGTATATTATAATCCTATTTAGTTTAAATTCGGTACATGTTCATTAATCTGACATAGTGGTTCCCGGTGCTCTATGGAGCCATAAGATCTCTCCATGCACTTCTCAGGGGCCCTACGACCACTCCAGGAAACTCTTAATCACTAGTTACTTGTAATTGTAAGAGATAAGGTAGGCTTAAGGGGCTCCCCCCATAGAAATTGATCCAAATAAGGTGCTCTGCAAATCAAAAAGGTTGAGAACCACTGGTCTAGCAGAAACCCTTTCAGTAAATAGCTAGTCCTGGGGTCATCAAACTCTGACCAGCCTGGGCCCACCAGGCGTCCTTAACCTAGCCACTCTACAGATACCCAAGAAAATGCCCATTGCGGTCGTTGATTAGGTAATCCACAGCCAGCAGTATATATACACAAGTAGACAATACTTCAGCACTCTGCAGCCACTACAGTTACACAAAGGACTAAAGAACATTTGCATCAGCATTTGCAAAACTCCTTTTAAACAATTGCTATTTTTGTGGCACTTGAAGGAAGTGATGATGCACTACAGCAAAGGTGTTCATAGGAATTCGTTCATATTTTTTTCAAACTTATACTTATAGTCCAGCCCTTCAAAAGTGTCTAAGTACAGTGAACTGTGCCCCCCCCCCCCCCCCCATCTGGTCAAAGTATTTAATTTTTTTTAAACTTACCTTTTTTCTTTACTTTTTTTCCCCTCTGCTTTGGATTGTTTTCTTTTCAAGCGATGTTGTGGGAATGAAGGCATAAATTCTGGGTCGCAAGCTATTTATTTTTAAAAAAGAAGTGTAACAGATATAAAGTTCAATTTAATATTTAAAGCTTCATGCATTTTTTTTCTGATTCATTTATCGTTTGCTAATATTTCATTTAAAATTAACATACAGGTATATAAATAGTATTATTGAACTGTGGTCGGCCGAAAAAAACAGGGTGAGCAATATGGCCAACTTTATCCCCATCCATTTACCTTTCTAAAAATATACACTTATAGGGGTCTTGTATCAATATTTCTATGTCATTTAATGCAGTTTCAAATGGCACTCAAAACGTTCTGAAAAGCTCCACACCACAGAATAATGCATGCCATTGTTCATGGGTTAAGGCTCCTTGTTTGGATTCATATTTTAGATCGAAAGAACTATCAGGTACTCTTCATAAAAAATAACTTACGTCGTGGTTGTTCTTTAAAATAAGAACTCTGTATGCAATCTTCAGCACTAGCTCTGCAGAAAGATGTTATACATATTTTAGAATCCTTGATGATGGTATTCAGAGAGTTAAGTCTGTTGTTTTTTTGTTTTTTTTGGGGGGGGGGATAAAACCCTTAGTCTTGAAGATTCACAGGTACTGATATTCATTCACAAACAAAGATAAAGATGTTATTTAAGAACAAAAGTGATTACTTAACTACACAGGTTATTATAAAAATGTTGAAGTTTTGAAAACATTCATTTTTCATAACTAAAGTAAGGTATAAGTATAACAATAATTAAGTTTTAACATAACTTTTTACCCAGTAATGAAGTTATGTGCACAAATACAACAGAAATATAATAGAACAACATGGTACAATACAAAAGTTCATAATCTTATTAATACTAACCTGTAAAATGAACAAAATAAAATCATGATTTCCATTTTGAAAACTGCAAACAATTTGCTCATTGGCTAATCCATATAAATTTAATTTGAGAGATAGAAGATTTCCAGCTACCATTTGTTCAAAGTATATATATGTTTTCTGAACTATTCTAAAAGCATTAATAAATATAGGGAGGATCTCTCAGAAACAGTCAGACACTGGAGTCCTTTAAAACCGATTTAAAAACACATCTATTTCGCAAACACCTTCTGGGGTGATGTTATCTACCATCTTTTTCAGTTAATGTATATTGGCTTGTGTTGCTTATGGTTGAAACAGGATGAAAGACTTTTACTTGGTATGCTTGTATGTAGTTTTATATTATTGCGTCTGTTTTTAAATGTGGTAAATTTTAGATTGTTTTTATTTCTCTTTTTAATATGATTGACTTTGTACCGCGCTTCGCGCTTTTGGGGGATGAAGCGTGTTTTTCAAATAAACTTTATTATTTTTATTATTGTTATTACAAGTTGGCATTTTAATTTTCTGTGACTGTAAGCTGCCTCTGTATTATTACTAATACTAATACAATCTTATTGGTTTAATGTCCATTGGTATAAATTACAATTTTTTGCAAGAAAATGTCCAGGTTAGCATCATCTAATAGGATGACCTGTATAACTTTCTTTAAACTGGTTTAATAGTGTGTGAGGATTCTCTGGAATTTATCTTTAGAAATGCTATCAACTGCATTATCTATTTCTTCAATTTGTACAAAAGCCAAATAACTTTGCTTTCAGTGCAAATTTCTCATTTTTAATTAATGTAAACATTTACGGTCGAATCCGCTTATCTCGACCTCGGTTAACTTGCCAACCCTGTTTTGTTGATGTTTTTGAAGTGGATCCCCCAAATTCTCTCTTTGTCTTAGAATTTTCTCCTCAGTTATGTCAATTCTTTTATGTCGCCAAGCCCTGATACCTTGAGCACAAAAGGTGGCCAAATTTGCCACTTGTATCTCAAAATACAGGACTGTGTTTTAGAAGGAACCTAGAAGTAATTTCAATAAATATCTTTTAATTCGATGTTTAAAAACCCGATAGAGTCATTATTATAAATGATCATAATATGCTGTGTGCAAAACGTTGTCATGGGCAGCCATTCACGGTCACTTGCATGACAGCTTTGCTGTGGTACTACGCCAGAGTTTCATTCATAAGAGTTTGCCGTGTGCAAAAGCTATTATACCATTGGTCAGGGAAAGCTTTAATTAAATAGTCATGTGCCAAATTGAAGTTCAAAATAAGTAGTCCCTAAATAGTATTTTAGTAATAAGGGGATGAGCCGCCTTATATAAACCATATAGTCATTGCGCAAGACACGATCAGCAGAATGAGGTCACAGGATGTGGAGGCTTTGTCCATAGTAGAAAATACCAAACGAACTCGCACTTTAAAAATTTGTAGCTCATAAAGTACTAAAGTTAAAGATTCTGGTTTAATTTTTAATTTGAAATGTGCTCTAAATAACTGTAATATTTAAAAAAATTATTATTTTTTTTTTACTGAAGTACCGGTACCTGCTTTTATAAACGCACATCATGTACATAAAGAAATTTCAAGGGCATATTAATATATTTCCGCCATATTGGTTATGGGCTATCTCCATCATCGGTTATCTTGATGCTTTTTGGCAAACCCTGAGGCCGTCGACATAACCGAGTTCTACTGTAATTTGTACCAAAAGTTTAGGCATATTTTCCCAATGATGAAAAAGAAATCACCTTTTTCTGAAACTAAGTTTGAGGTGTACATAAAGGTATGTTTTTACATAAACTTAAGTCCTTACCTTTTATCAGGGTCATACATGAACATAATATTAAGCAATTTGATTCCTGCATCACTGAGCCAAGGAAATGTGTGTCTCAGATTATTGTAGCTGAAAATATTTAACTCAATATAATATAAGGTATAGAAAGCCCCTCTAACTCAACGTAACGCTGCAAAACATTAAGATTGTAAGTATTAGTAATAGATAACTAAATTAATTTATGCCAAATCTAAAGAATGATTAAGTTGCCTTAACTTAAATTACTTATATTGCAATCACTCACGGTTGTTTCTTCAAAGAAAAATTCTCCAAAGCAGGAAGTTTTGAGAATTCCTAAAAAGGAAAAATAGTGTAAGTTTCACAAAAGAACATACAGTACACAAATTAGATTAAAGAAAGAAACATGGCATTGAAAGGGAAGAAACTCAGATAGGGGAAAGCTTTATTAACCAAAGTAAAATATTTGTAAAATCATTCTTTCAAAGAATACGGTGGTTTAAATATGAAAAAGAAGGTGGAGATGAATCTCAAAATAATTTCATTTAAGTGATACAACTAACAATGAAAGAAAAAGAAGGAAACACATTTTTTTCTTTCATCAGAGAAAATATGAGTATATAAGTATGCTTCCCCTACTGGCCAGATAGTGTCATTAGGGGTTCCCAACATGTCCAAAATTAAATCCAGCTGATGGAGCTCTGATCGGCCAGGCAATAGAGGACGATGGGCAAGCAGTTCACCCATTATACATCCTGATGACCTGATACAAAAAGGATTAATTCTTTTTTAACAGGTTTAAAATCTCTAATTACATATTTTGTATAAACCTTCAAAGTCGTAATTTTTAAAAAGATATACAGCCCCAATTTTTTTTTACTACAATAACTGGTAGTTTTTTAGCAAGAAATTAACAGTTACAGCCAGAAAGAGAATATTTAAAATCATGTTTTGGTGAATTTGTTGTACCGTAAGACAAACTTCTGCCACATTAGTCAAGGTTCTTATTGTGTAATGAGCTGGCTCTAACATAAATAAAATATGGTATTGAGTTTGATTTTAAGATCTTATTTGTCAATTTCTGTACTGATGCAGCATTTTTAGCAATTGAGAATGATTTTTACAATAATCTTTTGATACAATTTAAAACACATTAAATGAGAAAAAAAAAATGTAACTAAAATCATTCTTAGGCTTTTTATTCCACAAAAAGATATGACAAATTATTTTGTTTAAAATTGTAATTATTGTGTGAAATGATCAGAGAATTTATTTTCTTTAAATCTTTGCATTGAAGACTTATTTCTCTAATTTCATAGAAATTCTACCTTATATCTTATACAGTATCTTATACAGTAAGGCACAATTAACTTTTTTTTTTACTTTCATGTACTGGTATTAGTCTGAAATGTTAAAAATTAAGCTTTATTACTTGATACCATTCTAAGTGCTAATCACAACATTTTCAGAGATTTTAAAAGGCTTTTAAAAACTTGCCACATATCAATCCCAGTTGTGTGAGTTTTAGAACCCAGCAAAAGTTCCGGTGCTCTGTACCTTTAAAATGGCAATAAAATCAGTTTTGAAATGTAATATTATAAAGGCAGATTTGCTTTAAAAAAGAATGCTTGATGGATTATAATACAATAATCTAAGACATAAATGCAATAATCTAAGACATAAATGCAAGAAAAATCATTTGCTTGTATAAAAGTTTAAGTAAGTTTAAAGTTTTTATTTTAAGAAAATCAAACTTTTCTAAAATAATTATATTTTGAAGCACTGCTATAAAATAAACATTTTTAAAAAAAAATAATGAATGATGTGTACAAACCATAAAGTTACAACAGTAGGTGTCATGGGACGAAGTGGAAGCTCATATTTTCTTGCTAAACCAAAGTCAGCTTTAAATAAAAAGGGATAATCAACACTGAGTTCCAGAAAGACATTCAAATGATTAATCAGATTTTAATTTAAAATGCGTATTCAAAGCCCGCTCAACAAGTTCAATGTGACAAGAAAAGACAACAATTTAAAATCCAAGTGAGGGTAATATTATTACTTGCACCCTAATGTTGCACTGTATTTGTCATTTGCCTACAAGTTTACATATTTTAAGCCACTAAATTTGACTGTCTTTTGAATATAATTTAAAATTTTCTCTACTAAAATCAATGTAAATTTTTCATTTTATTGAAGCTTTGTCTACTTTATATTTACATTTGATGTTTTGAAGAGTGCTCAGAGATGGAATATAACTAGATCTAATGGGGAAAAACAGTTGAATCAGGAACACTTACCTATTTTGACACATCCTTTATCTGTCATTAGTAAGTTGGATACCTTGAGGTCTCTGAAGACAATTTTTACAGATGGATTAGTATTTTACCAAAACTAGGTATATCAAACAAATTTAGTCATCTGCATTGAGGAAATTCTTATAGAATTATAAAAACTAATGCCATATTTTGGGATTTACCTGTGAATAATAAAATTTTCATGAAGATACTGTAAGCCCGCAAATAATTGCAACATTATGCACTTAACCTGTAAGAGGAACATTTTGTGTACATGTTAGGAACATAAAAATTGCAACTGCAGGACAAAATATTAGTAACAGTAACAACACTGTGATCAAATTAAATAAGGATTAAGCCTTTGACTCCCCAAATACACTGACAAGGTGGGAGAGAGCAGAGATGAATACAACTACTTACAATCTTGACTGAGATTTTAGTTATTCATCATTATTTACATAAAGACTGCCATGATATGATCCTTTAATAATTTACATATGTTTTTAATGATAAATTATAACTAGAAATGTGTTGAGTTTTGAATATAATTTGATCTCAGGCATTGTTCAGAGCTGACATTATAATACCCCAAGGCTAAGGTATCAAATACCTTAATAATCACCCTAGATGACATTTCAATTTCAGTCTATTTCAAATCCCTACAAGTGATTGTTTAAATTAGAATAAAATTAGCTCAAATGGTATACCATTATTTGAAATGCCATTCTTGTATATCTATTGAGGGTCATAATCTTTCGGTTGTTGATCATTTCATATACCTGGGATCCAATATTTCTAGTTCTCTCTCCGTTGATGAAGAGATCAATATTAGGATTGCAAAAGCAGCAGCAACTATGGCTAAACTGAATAAGCGGGTGTGGAATAATCTCAATCTAACTGATAAAACAAAAATAAGTGTCTGTCAGGCATGCGTGCTTAGCACGCTCCTATATGGTAGCGAAGTGTGGACCACATACACCAGTCAGGAGTGGAAACTCAACATCAAAGATGTCTGTGTCGCATTTTGCGCATTCGTTGGCAGGACAGGGTGCCTAACGTGGAGGTCTTGGAACGTGCACACATGTTTAGCATATTCTCCTTTCTTATAAAGAGACGCCTTCGCTGGTTAGGTCATGTACGGAGAATGGAGGAAGGACATATCCCAAAGATTCTGCTATATGGAGAGTTGGCAGAGGGGACAAGACATTGGACGACCGCGCCTGAGATTTATTGATGTTTGCAAACGAAGCATGAGGGAAGCCAATATTGAAATAAATGAATGGGAGTCCATTGCCGAACATCGCTCCAACTGGCGTACAGCAGTGTTTGGAGGAGTGAGAAAGGCAGAAGTTACTTGAAATGAGGCCCTCGAATCAAAAAGAACAATTCAAAAATCAAGAATTTACCGGGTTTCAACATTCTCCTGCGAGAGATGCGGCCGTGATTGCCTTCAAGGATTGGGCTAGTAGGCCACTCGTCAAAGTGTAGAACTATATAGCTACTCCATCGTCTCGCGTAGACGGAAGGATGCCATATATATATATTCTTGTATAATATAAATTATTCTCAGACAGTGTTCACATTAAGTACCCAGACTTAAGGAACCCATTTAAAAGTCAAACATAATCTTCAAAAGAGAGAGGAGTAACATTAAAAAAATGTATTAAAAAAGTTACTGACCTGAGGTTCAGAAAATGGTGCAGCCATATTGTCTAATAAAGAGGCAAGATCTTGTTCACAATATTCCATAACAAGAAAAATGCTGAATTTAAAAAAAAAATCCTTATTAACTGGTATATTAAATTGATATATTTTTAAATTTGAAATAAACAGGGTTTTTTAAACCAATATGATGTGAAATTTTTGAAGTGTAGAAATTTCCTATAACTTATAGAATAATCTTTTTTTAAAAAGGTAACAACACATGCTGAAGAATTTATTTAAATGTTACCTTTCAAGACTCTTTCCAACGACAACTTCAGACATTTGAACAATGTTTTGGTGTCGTATATTTAGTAATATATTGATTTCTCTAAGCCCAGTGATATGAATACCTGGTTTTAAAATTCATTTATTACATATATATTATATTTGTGTTTGAGCTGAATAAATTGTTAAAAATTAACTTAAGTTTGAACTGAGTAAATAATAATCTCTTGCCACAAAAAATAATTATTATAAATTCAAAGGTTTAATAATATACAGATAATGATTATTTTCATTTTAAAGAAAATCAAAAGCCCACATTTCTTGTAAAAATTCATTTTAAAAAACAAGCTCGAGGGTTAAAAAGTTAAAGACATAACATTATTTAAAGGATAATAAAATAATAAATGCATTTTGCTTACCATCTTTTTGTGTATCCAACCTCATCTTTTTTAGTGCAACTATTTTGTTGTTCTCTGTATTTCTAGCTCTGTCTGAAAATGTTATATAATCTTTTAGTAAAATCTGGTCCTTTAAAAAAAAATAATATCCCTAGGTAGTGATTTTTATTGATATAAACTCCATGCACAAATATATATTACTTAAAAAGCTATGCAAAAATCCATGTCCAAATATACAAATACTTACAAACAATGCCATAAGTTCCTTCTCCTACTCTGTTTAACTTCTCAAACTCTGTAACACTTCTGCACTTTCCTAACTGTAAATATTTAACCAAATTTAATTAGACTCTAACCACATTTAATCAGTCTTTTAAAAAGTCAGTCTTAAACTTAGAGAAGATGTCATTAGATGCCTTTATCATTTAAAACAAAATTCATGTGGATAGATACAATGACATTACCCTGTCAGATTCTGCCAACTCTGTCCATTCACCAGTAAGTATAGACATAAATGATGGTGGCTTGACTGTAACACTTCTTATCGTGTCCTGTTCCATATTTTATTCCTTGGACTGCTCTGAACTGGAATGTAGTGGCAAGTAGTACATGTACTTATTCCTTACCATTATTTAAAGTAAATGAAAATAGTATTAATAAGAGATCAAGATTACTCCTTTAAATTATAAAGGAACGTTTTTGTTTTATATATTCAAAATACAACTGGTTCAGTAGATAACGATACAAAAGTAGAATTTCTTTTACACTCAAATAAAAATCATAATTTAAATGGTGGGCTGCCTTGAGAAGATTCATTCTGTTTAAAAATTCTTAAAACTTAATAAAGAGGCAAACATTTGACACAATTTTAAATAAAAGCAAAGAAAAATAAATTACGCAAGTAATTTCTCATAGCCACATTCTGCGATTGTGTTTCAGTCATAGATGATCTTGAAATGAAGAAACAGTAAAAAAAAAATGACATGGTCAGAGTTTCAGAGTCCTCATAAGAAGCTGACCAGAGAAACAGCGTGAAACAGCACCCAGGCATGTGATGCGAAGCGTAAAGACTCTGCTGTTTAATAGGATCCCACCAGCATTAAAAGCGACCACGGTCAAAACATTGATGTTTCTTTGGGATTAGAGGACAAGGGAATGTGATGCTGGCAGTGGGTGCGAACCAGAGACATTGCGCACCTATGTGATCTTGAGGGAACACTATTGTTACAGGTCAGCTAGGAGTAAAGAAGAATTTATTTTTGTCTTAACAGTTGTTGATCATTAGACAACTAGGGGTTATAAATATAAGTGGTCCATGATTGGTCAGCTTTAATTTGATAAGCGGAAATAAACTGGTTAATTGAAACCCAAGTTGACTTGATTAGCGATTAACAAAATGAAACAGGGTTGGTGTTTATAAATTATAAAATATAATAGGATGGACTAATTTTGCTGTATTAGTAATCTGTTTCTTCTGGTGTTCAGTTTGCTATTGCCTTATATTTCATTATCTGCCTGCTGATTGGCTTCATGTAAAAATACATGAAGCTCTTTGTAAATCACCAACTATTTAGTGACAACAAAATGACAGTTGGAGACCTAGACCGAACAGAGATCAACTTGTAATTTTAAGTGATGCAGCAATACAAACTGAGATTTGGTGTTTGGTAAAGTTTTTATGAGACAAATGATGGTCAATACAACCTTGGAATGGCGTGCTAGGCAGCTTCTTAAGCAAAACTCAAGGGATTACAACAGCAATGTTACATGTAAACTCACTAATTACAATCAAGAAGTAAATGGCAAGGGATGAGTTTGTCTTAACCAAAGTGTAAGAAATGGTACATGAGATGGCCATCATCAAAAATATAAATATTTTCATATTTTGCTACTGGTTATTCAAAAATATTTGTTCACTTATTTTTGTTAGTTTGATCCTAAACTTGTCCCCTACCCCCATCTCTGTGGACGTCCTTTAAGGACTACCCTTTATGTCAGTTTATGATCTACCATCGCATAATAATATGCTTAGGATGCATCCTACCCAATACAAGCCTAATTAAAAACATATCTTAATATTAATATGAGCTGCAGTCACTGCAGTGCTATTCATGAGGGCAAGAAAAAAATTAAAAGAGTCTTTCGAGTCAGGGGTACTGCAGTGCAGGGCTGTCTAGTATCACCATTTTTCTTTCTTGTAGTAATTAGTAATATAGACTATAAAATAATATTTATGGCCATAGTCATAGATATAAAACATCCAATTGGGCAACATAAGCCTGTTCCAAAACAATAACGTATGTTTAATACTTTGAAGACAGAAGTGAGAAGAGTTTTCCGCCCTCCTGTACACTACAATTTGAATAAAATAATTTAATTAAAAATACTTTTAATAATAATGATGAAATAAGTTGATTATTTATGAAAAACAAATGAACCATATGACTCATGACCCTACATTACATACCCCTACACTATACTATAGTACTATATAGGCTATAATTTCTATAAAAATATGACTTATTTATACTGTGTTTATATAGTATATTAGTATAATACTATAATTTACTGTTAACTGAGTAGTATCATGTAAGTGTAAGTAAATGTAACATACATACTAATTGCATAAACTGACCAAACTATTAAATTGGTACTGTGTTAGTCAGTGTAATTTATTTTATGAACAGTATCACTAGTAATTAGTAAAGTAATGTTTCAAATTGTTTGTTAATTACTGTTGGTAAAACTCCGATATAGCGTCGGTAATTGCATACTTAGATAGACGGCCCCAACTACCATACCAGAAATACTTTAGCAATTAACAGGAAGTTTATACGTGAAAAGAAATTTAAATTATTTAAATTGTCACAAATGGCCATGCTGGAGACGGGAGCGATGGGCGTAGCGTAGGTATCGCACAAAGGTACAATAGATGAGGGAATTGATAGCCTGACATCGGCACAGTTTATGGTAGTACAGGGAAGACATGATAGTTTGGAGAAAAGGGGGACTCCATGGCAGACAGTGTGGGAGTGGGTATCACACATGTTTTCGATTAACACGGTTTAAGTTTGCAGGTGGAAGTGGAATGTTCACAAGACCATGGGTAGAGTTAGATTAATTATCAGTAATGGAAAATGTCTCAACGTGTTAGATGCTAATAGCTTGGTAGGGACATGGAATAGACGTCCAGGGGTAAAAGGATCCGGTCGGAGAATTTTTTCTTTAATGATATAGCAGTTCAATGACCGTGGGATGGTTATCTAGTAGAGGTTATAGTCACACGAGGGATAGATATAAGGTGGAGGTTTGAGGACTCTAAGGACACTAGTTGAAGGGATACATACCGTAAAACCCGTTCTGTGACATAAATCCACAATGGCAGGAAGACCAAGAACGTCGACTATTGTACCACCGAACGAAATACTGAGTAAAAACAACATGTTAAATGAAGTATAGCGATTGCCGACGCTTTCACCCCACTTGAAAACACCTGATTCAGCATTACAGTGGTGTGCCTGCCGCAATTTGATTCGCAACTCAGCATCATGCGGAATATGCAATCAGCCGTGCACCTTGAATTGGTATAAGCAGGGAATTGATGGTAGGAGATATGCATGCGACCGTTGTGGGTACCGCCTATCTGTGCGACACAGTTCTTTCTTTTCAGGCAGTCACTTATCATTACAACAAATTGTCACCATGGCCATGGTGTATTGTTGGTCGTATGATATGCCAAAGATGCAGATACAGCACGAGGTAGTTGTTGCCGAAAAACTTGTAATTGAATGGTGCAAATACATGCGAAAGGAGTGTGGAACTTGGCTGGAACTTAATGCGACCAAAATTGGTGGAATAGACGTAAATGGAGAGCCTATAATTGTGGAGATAGATGAAGCGGAATATTTCCACAGGAAATATCATCGTGGTCAGTGGCGGGATGGCCACTGGGTCTTCGGTAGGATTGAGCGAAGAAGTGGCAAGTGCTTCTTGTTGGAAGTGCCAGACAGGCGCGCAGACACGCTACAAGCCTTTATAGATGCTCACATCTTGCCAGGGACACACATCGTTTTTGATGGCTGGGCTGCATACGCACACATAGATCAAATCGGACACAGAATATATGAGCATTCTGTTGTTGTTCACGATCATAATTTCGTGGATCCTGATGACAGCGAAGTGCATACGGTTATACCCAGAACATCGAAAACATGTGGATGAGAGCGAAGCGGAAGTTAAGAAGACAATTTGGAACTAGTCGTGCATTGTTTCCCTCATTTGCCTATCATAACCAGTTTCGACGTACAGACATGTTTCCGAACTTCCTGATTAGGCTTGTCAATAACTATCCGTGATTAGACAGTCTGTTGTGTTTCAGAGTAGAATGATGCTTTAAATTTACTTGAAATAAACTTGAAACTGTGTTAATTACAGCTTTGTCTTTGTTGGGTGTATTTTATGTTATTAAAGCTGTTTTGGATCTATTTTAATGTTATTAATTACCAACGCTATATCGGAGTTTTAGCCACCTTACTGTTAATTAATTGTTAGTGTCTAACTTAAGAGCCTTAGTACTAACTTTAACTTTTTAGAGTTAGAGTTAGTAGTTTACGACTTAGGACTTGGGTCATATCATAATAAATATTAAGTTTAGTCTCATCAACTATGTTGACAAATATTTGTGTGATGTAAGTAAATTAAAGGCTTCGTTTTTATTACTCATAGAATATTTTATTTCAATTACTTAGTTTTTATGAAATGCAAGTGGCACATCACACTCACAGTCACAGTTTCTGTGTATAACAACAAAACACTTTCAAACACGGTATCAAATGTATACAACTCAAGTTTCCGGTTTATGGGTTAATGGAGTATAGATTTCCAAAATGGCCGCTGAAAGTTTTCATATGTAAAGTAAATACAATTTTCGGTGAAAAGTTTATAAATTTGTGCTGAAATAAATACAATATTCCAATAATTTGGAGCTGCATGCAATAATCACTGAAAATGTCGGATGCATGTAATGATATTCAAGCTCTCAAAAATAGACAAAGTGATTTGAAAGCGAAGATGTTAGAGCGGAGGAGACAGCTCGAGGGTTTGGCAGCACAACTAACAAGCAGTGGTGGTGCACCTTCCATAGTTCCACCTAACCTTGTTGGTGGTTCAAACTCAGGTAATCATTGGGATAGATGTCTTTGCAAAAAATGACTTGCCATAGTATAGTACCCTAACTGAAACTGTGTGTAGTGTAGGCCTAATATTTATATTAGTTGGAAATCTTGTCTTAGACTGAGCTGTTACTCTGGCACATGATTTTTTTGAGGCCCCCTGCCATTTTTCAGTTTTATGCCCCCTGCATTCAAAGTTAATTGTTTAACAATGTTTTTCCACATCACAAGCACAACCTTGGGCCCCTTCAATATCTGAGGCCTCCCTGTCCCTGCAGTCACAGGGCCAGAGTCAGAGTGACAGCTCTAACTAGTAGGCAGTAGGCCTACTCAACACTGACTAATAAAGATCAATACTCGGAGGTCGAGATTCTATCTCTTAGGACCTTGGCCGTGAAACATGGCCTAGTAGTACATGGGTACTCCGGCCATGCAACACGGTCTTGAGTAAGCGGAATTCTGGGCAGGTTGCTTCCACTCATGAGGGAACCGTTTTTCGTCACAGCCCCCCCTTGCCCATTGAGTCTTACGGTCTGGATGTTGGGTTGGAACGGCTTTTGCTTCCTCTCCGGGGTCAGCGTTGCGTTGCCTCCCCCACCGCCCAGGGAGCCGTACGTTCCTTGGTGTGGCACGGCTTTACCTCCACTCCGGGAGTAGTCACAAGCTTAACTTTCTCCCACCGTTCCTGGGAGTTGTGTGGACGTGGTCCAAGCGGCTTTGCTTCCTCTCCAGGGGAGGTGTTACGTTACCTCACCCCACCGTTCTGGGAGTGGTTCGGTCTGGACTGTGTCGGGACGAAACGGTCGCCTAGGAGCATCTTTCTCAGGGCAGCATGTTTTTAATCCTCAGCAAGGGTTTTTAAAGAAGCCAAGCCTCATATCCATTATCAGCGACACGTACTAAGAGGGAAGAATACTCTGTAGCCTTGCTAGGCACTCAACTACAGACACCGAATGTAAGATCTAAGCAGTAGCGCCAAAAATCAAATAGTGTAATCAATTTAAAATCATCTGCAATATGAAACCCCAGGAACGGCAGTGTGTAAGCTTTTATTGTTGATTTTAAAGCAAGGACTGGAATTTTATAATGATATATATATATATATTTTTATATATAAGTCACAATAAGTGAAAATTTGTTTTTTGTCCATATTTTTATAATTTACCAAATGCTGAGGGCGAAGAGAAATAAACTCATAATATCCACTCCTTTGGGGCGGGGATCCCAATTTCATTTTTTCTGATATGAGCTATATAAATACCAGTAGGCTTGGACAACAATATAGGGTTCTGCATGAATAAAGGGCTAAGTTTGGGAGCTTTAACCTGTATAGTCCATCTTGAAATATCAGTGGACTTAAAGTTAATAATATGCATTCCATTCGGGGCCGGTCTATAAGAAGCCTGGTCTGGATGAAAATAATTTAAAAAACTATAGACCTGTATCTAACTTATCATTCTTATCTAAAGTCATTGAAAAACTAGTTCTAAAACAACTTTTTGCTTACTTAAACTACCACTCTCTTCTCAGTTCTAATCAGTCGGATTTTATTTATTTCAGAATGCATCACATGCAATGCCGGGTATATTGGCTGATAAATTCATAGAGGGCAAATATCCTATGGGCCTTTGTATAATACTTGCATACTAAGGGAGGTTAATGTTGAATTTAAAGCAAATAGCCTATATATTTAGGTTTAACTTACATTCCCCTGCAAGTTTTCCACTACACTAAAGACTTAATAAGAAGTTTGAAACACCACTTAGAAGGAAAAGACCACATAATATTTTTTCAGTGAACAAAAACTATTAGCAGCTACAAAAAACAACAACCTATTTGACATTAATCACTGGATGTCACAACATTCAAACAAAATATCAAAGCTAAAATGGTTTGCTCCCATCTTAGCTGTTATTGTAAATTCTCATAATACCCACCTGATAACTTTAAAAATTATCTTAAACATGCCTCGGAATTCAAGTTTTTTCATCAGGCTATTATAATTTACCCTAACCTCAACTCTTAAATCAAAGAATAGAGTACAGTGAAACCCACTTATCTTGACCTTGGTTAACTCATCAACCCTAATAAGTCGAAGTTTTTGAAGTGGAACCGCCAATTCTCTCTTTGTCTGAGCATTTTCTCATTGGCTATGTCGCCAAACCCTAATATCTCTAGCACAAAAGGAGGGGGCCAAATTTGTTACTTAACATCGGTTATCTCAATCCTCAGCGAGGGGCTGATCGTCCTATCTTCAATAATCTTTTTTGTCGTCACCCCTGAGTGTAGCCTATATTTTGTAATTTTCTAATGCAGGGTGTTATAAGATAAATATTTTAATCACATTCTAGTATTAATAGTTATTTAAACCTTATTTAACTTGGGATGAAAGATTCCTGTCTTTTTTTTTTTTTTTTTTTCAACTTCTAGGCAGAAATTTTTTACAGTTTTTTTTTTTTTTTTTTTTTTTTTGGTTTGAAAGATTCTTTTTTTTTTTTTTTTTTTTTTTGTCAACTTCTAGGCAGAAATTTTTTACAGTTTTTTCTTGGCACCTTGAAGTGTATATATTTGACCTGCGGCTGTTAGTTTTTTTCTTATAATTTAACAGATCTTAAAATGACATGTTTTTTAGGAAGTTCAAATTTTTATTTTTTTTTAAAGATATGCAAATAAACAGCAGGGCCCAAAAATATATTTTCATTTTTCTTCTTGACATTCTTGATTGAATTCTTATCATAATTTTTTTTTAAAATGGACTATCATTAAAAAAACAGAACTGTCAACTTCCAAAGCCCTTATGAAACCCCCTTCCACAAGTTCAACTATAAGTCCAATCAAGCAATTTCAGAGAGAGACAAAAGTTGCCTCTGATCCTGAAGTGGAAAAGAAGCTTTTGATGGTTCTATGTGACATTAGTCTGGACATTCCCTCTGATTCAAAGGTGCACTTTTCATATTTAAAAAATGAAATAGTTTTTAGTTACTCCGACTGAATTTAAGTCCTTTTAATTATCCATTTTGTATTTCGAGGGCTATTGTAAGTTTAAATAAGCAACATCTATAATAAGGTTAGAGGACCAAATTATATTAAAGTTTTTACATTTAATGTGTTGTTTACTGTTCAAGTCAAAGTAGGACTTAAATTAACTTATTTTTCTTTTCTTTTGCACATATCTGTTAATTTATATAAATTGAAATTTATTTTTTAAATTATTAATTTTACCTTTAAAAAAGGCCAAAATGCTAAACCGGAAAAAATTGTTGGAAATGCAAAAATAACAATTAGCAGAAGTAGCAGCTTAAGACCCTTTTTTTAATACAAAAAACGAAAGGTAGAATTGCATCTTTTCATTTGTTGGGATTAATTCCAACTGTGGTAATATGAGTAGAGTGATACAATTATCAGAGATATTTCTACAGGTGATTGCAGAGCACACTTCAAGGTTGATGGAGAGAGAGGTGGACTTGCCTCTTATTGAGGAACTTTTGAGAAAATTTGCTAATCAAAAGTTAATAAGGTAATTACATGGTCGTAGTTTAGATCATTCACATAGTTACAATACTTTGCCAAATAAGTTAAATAATTGAAAATGTATTAATTTGTTGCTTTTAACATGATGAACGTCCAAGTGATGGTGGTCAAAAGTGTTCAATATTTGTACTGCTATATTGCAATAAAAATATTTTATCCTTTTTTTTCAGTATTAGATTTACTGAAAATGCAACAGGTTTAATTGTCAATTCATTGGATCTTAGTAAGGTTAGTCATGAGAAACGTTTAATTGTGTGTTTGGTTTTCGATATAATAGCGTAATTATTGCACCTTAAATAATCTGATTTAGAAAGGCATAAAAATTGAAAAACTAATTAAATGTTTATTTTCTTCAGCTCTCTGATGTGACAAAAGGACATACAAAGAAAAGAAAGAGAGATAGGTAAATAGCCTCATGCATTTCCTATAAAACATAATGATCAACTCACATTAATTTACTTGACTTTTATAATTAAGATTAAAAAAACTCTGATAATTATAATCTAAATAATATATTTAACTGTCAAATTCTATTTTATTATGTGTTTTTATTTATTGCCACAAATAAGTATATAAATGATGTGTCTGTAAATAAGTAATATTTGATGAGATCAGATATGATGAGGATCTAGTTAAGGTTATTTAAATTCCACTGACAAAGACTTTAAAATTTTGCATATTATTTCATTCCGCTGTGTTCTACAAATGGTGGACCGGTCCACGAACGTTACTTTGCTGGCCCACACAATATCAATATTTATGGTCAAATAGAACAAAAATATAATGAATAAATCTGGCACCAGTCCCTAGTGCAATTTTGAAACTTTTTCACCGGTCCACCAATCTTAAAGTTTGGGAAACACTGTTCTTAAACGGTTTACATATAAATGAGGGGAGGCGGTAGAATCAACTAGCTATGTACATTGTGCTAATAAAGAGCATGAAATCCAAAATAGTTTTCACTACTTGACATTTCAAAATGGATGTCAAGACACTAAAGCATTGGACCAGAATTGCAGCCAATGTGTAGCCAAGTCATAAAATATGTAATTGTAAAGACATCAGAAATAAAAATATATAAGATATTGACATTTCTTGTCTTAGTGATGATGAAGAGGATGAAGAACTTGTAACCAAGCAGGCCAGGTCATCTGGACCAGAATCAAGAGATATCGAGGTGAGAGCTGTTTACCTGACTAAACTAATTCTCTATGTCCAAAGAAAACACAATAATTCTCTATTGAAACACCTAGGTGGATATTCATCAGAAATTTGATAAATTGACAGAAAGCCTAAATACACATATATATAAAGTTATTAAAGCTGTATGGTAAATTTGTGAAAACTTAATTTTGTATCTTTGTGTTGAAGTTATGAAATTTTTTGTTGTTGTTAAAACATCACTTTTTTTTTTTTTAAACTTAAAAAATTATTTGCAAGTCTGCCAAATGAAGTTATTTCTTTATGCAATGCAATCAAGATTGCTATTTCACAATATCATATATTTTAATGCAAATTTAAACTTTAATGGTCAGTTTTATGAGACTATAAGTATATATAATATGGCATCCTTCTGTCTTCGTCAGACGATGGAGTGGTTTTTTACACTTCATCAAATGGCTAAACGAGGCTGATGCCTCGGCAGTCTCGGCTGCACTTCTCACAGGAAAACCTTGACTTCTGGTTAACTTAAGCCTTCTTTAATGCTCTTTTTGTTGCAAGGGCTTTGTTTCATGCATCTTCTGCCCTTTTTTGACTCTTCATACATTGCTGTTGGCCAGCTGGAATGATGCTGTGCAATGATTGTAGTTATTTATTTATTTTTTGGATTCCCTCATGTTCCCTTTGCAAATGTCCTTAACTCGCAGCTGCGACCATCCAATAAGTCTTTACCTCTCTGCCATCTCTCCTTACAGCAAATTCTTTGGAATACAGCCTTCTTCCATCTCTTCACATGGCCTAACCAGCGAAGGCGCCTTTTGCTAAGAATGGAAAACATGCTACACATTTTTGCATGTTCCAAAACCTCTGTGCTAGGCACTTAGTCCTGCCTATGAATTTGCAAAATGCTAGCAGATATCTTTGGTGGAAGCTGTTGAGTTTTCGATCATGTCTCGCACATGCCTGAGGGATGCTTAGCTTTGTGCTTTCTGTGAGTTTAGCATTTTTCCACGCCCACTTTTTCAATTTAGCAATTTAAATGTGATCCTGATGTTCAGCTCTGTGTCAACGGAGAATGAGCTAAAGATATTGGACCCAAGCAAAGTGCAATGCTCAGCTGCTGACAGATTATGGCCCTCAATAGTTATATTTGGAGGAGATTGTGTTTCTTGCGCCATGACACTTGTTTTTTGTAGTCAAGTGGTCAGTCCAACCTCTTTAAATGCTTTAGAGATGTGATTAAAATATGGCCATATTGGAAGCCACACTGGAACTCTGGGTAGTGTGGTTAGCTCGAGTCTGCAAGTGATTTAGCACAACATGAGCAAAAGTCTTTCCGGCTAAGACAAGGAGAGAAATTTCTTGGTAATTATAACAATTGCTGCTGTCACCTTTATTTTTGTACAATGTTATGATGCTGGCATCTCTCATGTCCTGGGGAATGTGTCCTGTGTCCCAACACAGACAGAGGAGCTCATGTAAGGGCTTAAGTAATATTGGTTTTCCATTTTTGAGTTCATCTGGAAGAATGCCCTCAATCCCTGGGGCCTTCCCATCAGCCAGGTAATCAATTGCTCTTTTCAAGCTCCTCCAAAGTTGGCTTTTCATCTAGCTCTTCCATTATTGACAAGACACAGATATCCAGTGCAGTCTCAGAGACTACAATCTTTGTTGCGTATAGTTCAAGATAATGCTCAACCCAATGCCCAAGCTGATAATTTGGGTTCATAATAACCCAAGTCTTGGACTTGAGAGGTGCGATTTTGCAAGTGTGTGGACCTAATGCCCTCGTACATGCCCCTTGCATCCCTATTGTCGGAAGCCTATTTTATACAGTGGCAAAGGTCCAAACAGTAAGTGTTGGCACAGTGGTGGGCAGTGGAAAACACTTCTTTTTCTTTTTAGCATGATGCAATTTCCTTGTCATTAATCATATTTTGCTTGAAACTAGGGAATGGTCCAATGGTCATATTTGACACTTTGGTAGCTGCGGGCGTGATGTACTCATCTAGCTGATGCCAGTGGTGGGAATGTGGGTGTCACCAAGACACCTGCTGGACCTTTGTTTGCACTTGAAGGTGTTGGAAACACAGATACCATGGGAGCAGCACAACTCCAGCAGTCGTTGTCTGCTCTCATTAATCCTTCAATCTCTGATAGCCCAGGAATCCTCACAGTAGCATTAAAGTCTCCCAGAATGCATAATGCTTCGGTTTTGAAAACGCAGGATTATTCTTGGCCTAGGGCCTCGTAGAACAGATCTTTCTCCCCCTAGTGTCAAATGGGGATTTGGAGCATACATGCTGAATATTTTGGCAATGCCTGCAGCTGATAAAATCCGCAGAGGTAGAATCATCTCCCATCCCAATCATGGAGGCTCAATGCAGGTCACAATTTTTTTTATAGTGAAGCCAACATGATGCTGCCTTGGTTCATCTGTGGGTTTCTTCTGCCAGTAGAATGTGTAGTTTGCTTCCTTGATGTTACCACTAACTGCTAGTCGGGTTTCTTGGAGGCAGCAGATTCCCACTCTCCATGCAGCCAATGGATCAAAAGGAATGACAAATGTCAATATAACTGGGCATTAACTGTTTGCAGGAGTTGCCAAATGACATAGGAATCAGATGACCTTGTGGTCTCCATTTCCATATATTACAGTTTGGGTTTACTCCCGTAGTCTTACCCCAGCTTGCCACATTGATTTTGTACATTCCTATTTATACTCATTCAATAATTTCCCTTTTTTAATCAATTTCAAATTTGCGAATCAGCCATCTTGTTGCTAACCAGAAGCGTTTAGACTATAAGTATAAATCAGTCTAAAGCAAATACATATCAAATAATAAGAATCGTAAAGCAACCTATATTTCAATGTTTTTACAAGACAAATCACTTTCTTCATTTTCTTTACTAAAGGTGGACATAAATGATCATTGCTTTTTGTATTGCTATTATTGGTATTAGCCGTTTATTTTGTTGTCTGTAAAAAATGTCTGTTTTTAACTCATTTGTGATGAGGTATCTTTTTTAATCAATCGTGTCCAGAGTTTGCTGTCCATGCAGTCCACCAAAGAAAGGGAAGAGAAAAAACTCAATGAGGAAATACAAGCCTTACTTGTCACACAAACTGCCAAGGTAGACACCACTGCTTGCAATTTTTACATGCTTAAAGTGATGTTGCTGGTATTATCTGAGCCATTTCTTGTTTTTTAACCATATTTGCCTCTTTGCAATTCTTTATACCACATATTTATATGTCTACACATATTTTATTAGGGTAAGGAATAGTCTTTCAGTAGTTTCACAGCAATTATTTGTTTGCTGTTATGGTGTTTTGGTTTTATGTCTTTTTTGTTGTTTTTTTTTGGTCTGTTTTTATATGTTGCTTAACTGTACCATTCATGAATCAGACCTGTTTACCCCCAAACTCTTAAATTGTACAATATCATCACAAAATTGTTCAAAGCATTATCTTAATATTATAAAATAAACATACGGTATATATAATGTATACACCTCAAAATCGTACATTATATTCCAAAATCAAAGAGTAAACAGGTCTTAAGAATTAAATTTGCTGTAATTTTCATGAGTGACTCTCTTTTCTTCAGTTTTTTCTTTTTTTCTTTTTATAATTTTGTATCAATGCACTTAAAATAACTGCTAATGAAGCAGTGCTGTAAAGTGTAAGCTCTATACACATGAAAACTTAGATTTTTTATTGTTTATAGACAATTATTTCCAAGAATCTGATAATTTACTTTCAGCATTCATCTCTATCCAAACAATGACTTTTTGATAAAAGATGCACTAATGCTTAAATGCACATTTTGCTCTTCTTTGATTTTTTAAATTTTATTTGATTTTTCTTACTGTATAGTCTCATTACATTTCTTGTACATTTTTTTGTAGGAACAATATTTAGTGGAAAAATTCAAGTCCAGAGGCGGTAAGTTATGTTTTAATAAATAATTTGTAACCATTTTAAAATATGTAGAGTTTTTCCAAAAGCCAGTAGAAGTGTTAAGAAATAGTTCTAATTAATAAAGTAAAAGAACAAAACTGTATTATTAGTATGTTTTAAAGAGAATTGCAAGGCATTTGCTGTGAATTTTATAAATTTTTAAAACAATATGATGATAATGCTATACTGCTATTAAAATTTCCAGGACCACAGCTTCAAGAGTTCTGTCAGTATGGGACAAGAGAGGAGTGCCATCGTACTGGGCCTGATGGGAATATGTGCAAACGTCTACATTTCAAGAAGATCATAAACAAGCATACTGATGGTATTATGAGATCTTCATATTGCTCTGATTTAAGCAACAAAGCGTGCTTCAATTTCTCCAGTTGAATGTCAGAAATCATTTAATATTCTCCAATCTGCTTGTAACTTTCAAACCTATTTCACTGCATTTAGAAATCAATTAGCATTCTCTCAAACATAATACAGTGTATAATTACCAAAGTAAATATTTTTTTACTAAAAAATAAATTAGTCATCTTTGAGAACAGGAATAATTAAGAAGAAGTGGTTGTCTTTTTAAAATGTTTTTGTGTCTAAAAAAAATATTCAAAATGCCCTTGGCACATTTCTTTGGAAATAAGGATGAAGAGTTTGTTAAACTTGTATTTCAGAATCATTAGGGGACTGCTCATTTTTAAACACCTGCTTTCATATGGATACTTGTAAGGTAAGTCTGTGATGCAGTAGCATTTCTATAACTTATGAGTACCTATAAGGTACTATGAGACATTGGGCTGGTCACATTGACAGACAATAAATTTAATAGTATCTGTCAAGTCCAAGGCCATTGCCAAAAAAAATAAGGTGAAGTCATCTACACATTTCATAAGTTTTATCTGGGTCTTCCAAGCTATTTATTTAACTAATGATAGAAATCAGTTAATCTATTAATACAAAAAAGAAACAGTTTTAAAATTGGGTCTGTATTGATGAATTTGAGAATGTGCCATACAAACTCAAGTGCAAGTACTTAGGTTACAGGGTCCTAAGAGTCATTTTACGACTCTTCTTGGTCTTAAATAGCATCGACACATTATGTTAAAAAGGAGTTTCGGATATTGTATTTTTGTTTTCCTAAGAGATAGGATTTTTTGGTACTTTTTTGTACTTTAAAAAAAAAATAAGAAACTTTGTTTGCTGCTACTAAAGAAGGAAGAAAGACACAGTTTCAGGAGTTATTCCCCCTACATGTTTTTTATAGTGTGGTAAGTGAAACATTTATTTTAAACCAAAACAATAATACTTTTTAAAAAAAATTATGCTTTGAAATAAGATTTTAAAATTCAATAAATTTTTTAAAAATGTAGTTAATATGAAAGTAATTTTAAAACAGAACAAAATGAGTGTAACATATATTTAAATATAATGTTAAACATGCTCTCTGGGGAAATCTGTAGAGTATTTGTTTTCTAAAACCCATAAATGTTTCACTTTCTACCACCATAGAATTTTTGTGTTCCCAATGACAGTTTTTGGTGATATTTCATGGTTTCGCATGGTCTATCACCTGGTGTTGTCATTGGTTTTTAAGATGCTGAACAAGGTCATTAGATTTTCTGTTAATCAGGTAACATTTTCTTCGTAGGAAACTTCAAATTTACAGAACTGTTCTATGGTCCCTGGGTCTCAGCATCTTACTCAAGGTATGAGAAAAAAAGGACTATTGTTTATAAGCAAACTGTCTTGAAATAATAGCTGCATAATGATTTTTTTTTATTTGCTCTTTTTAAATATTACCAATGTACTTAAGTTTTAAAAATTGAATTAAATTATACTTCAAATTATTTTGTATTTACTTCATCCCCCAGGATCAATGCAGCAGAATACTAACCAAGATTGGTTCTATAATTTTGAAAACAGTAACCACATGAACAACAGTTATGGAGATCCCAAGCGTGACATGATGACTGGGAAGTTCTACTCCACCCTGTCTAGTTCTAATGTGGGCCATGTAACCAATCCTGGATTTCTACCTCAGGCTTCAAACAATGGGCTCCATAATACTGTTAGGCCTTATCCAATAGCCCCTAGAGATGATCCACTGAGAAATTATGCATCTAGCAATATACCAGACAACTCTAATGTTTCCATGCCTCCTTACCAATCAGCCGCCATACCTGAAACTGGAGATGTTTCCAATAGTTCCTTTCAGCAACCAAACATGCCAAACTCAAGCAATGGTCGACCATACCCAGACCTTAATATCGCCAGGCCCACTTCAGCCAGATCATACCCCCCTATGACACTACCTGATTCAGCGACAGCTTCAACCTCATCAGTACCTGACATGACATGCCCGTTACCTTTCCCTTATGCCTCTATCCCGTATTCTCTCACAGCACCACCTCCTGCACCAACGGCTTCCGTGGTTACAACTATGGGCAACTGTTCTGGTCTAGACATGGTCCTACCTGTTATATCTCATTCGTGGTCCCTGTCTACCGAAACTGTTTTCCCGACAACAATGGCCATGTCCACCGCACCCCCAGCTAAGCCAACCAAACCAAAGAAGCTTGGTGGGGGTAGTTCTAGTGCAGCGGGGAAAAAACGTATGCGCCAGCCAGAGAAATGGAAAAAGAACTTATCGAAAACCAAGAAAATAAAAGGTGAAGAACACTTGAGTAGAACAGGCAATGTCATTCCGGCTAAAAGGGTTGAGGAGGTCGACTGTTCACAGTGTACATTTAAATGCAATGAAAACTTTTCTTATGACCTCAGGCAGCAGTTGTTTGATGTCTTCTATAGCTTAGGCTCTAATGAGAGCCAGAAACAATTTGTCTGCCAAAACGTGCAGGAGACACTTACCAAAGTCAGTGGGGCAGGTAGGAAAGAAGGCAAATTTGAAAACAAACGAAAAGTGAGTAGAAAGTATTTCCTACCAGACACAGACAATACGAGGAAACAGGTTTGTTCAAAATTCTTTTGTGGCACCCTGGCCGTTGGAAAGACATTTATTTCACATGCACTTCGGCACAAGCAGTTTGGTTGTTATGTCGGCAAAGAGAGGCGTGGAAAGCCACACAATAAGATTCCTGACGACCTCCTTGACCCTGCCAGGCAGCACATTGGATCCATGCTTGGAGTGGCTGTGAGGGGTTCAAAGAAAAGTGTCAAAAAGAAATGTTTAGAGCAAGGTTTAAACATCACTAAGATGCATGAGATGTACAAAGATGAGTGTGCAAGCAGGGGCATACCACCAGTCAGCCTTAGCATGTACAGGCGAGTCTTTCATACAGAGTTTTGAACACGTCTTTAAATAAAGATTCTCTTGCATTTCTTTGGAAGGTGCAGTAATAGACAAAATGCTATGGAATACTTTGTGATAATGAGGGAGTAGCATGTGGCCATGCCATAGTTTGTAAAAAAAAAAATAAAAGACTTACGTTATTTTGAATGTGGTAACGAAATAAAACATGCAGTTAATATGATTTCAGCAATACTCGTCCATTCTATAGGGCACAATATAGTGGCTGACACCGAATGTTAATTATAAAACCTTTTCGAAAAGTCAACTTCAGTGTTATTGTTATTAGTGAACAGATCTTTAGATCATTTTGTATGGAATTTTTATCTTTTTCTCATTTTAACTATTGAGCCATGACTTTATGTGGTCTACTTTACCAGCTCTTAAATTGGTTTGCCAGGGGTTAATTGTTTGATGTAAGTATATCACTGAGTCATATTGACTGTGTGACCATAAATGTCTGAGAATATGTCTGGTCAGAGTGATTGATTGACTGTGATGATATGTCTGGTTACTCCAATTGACTATGTCAGTATATGTAGTCAGTCAAAACAATTTCAACAACATGTAAGTTTAGATCACAAAAAAATAAATAAAAGAAAGCTAATTTGAATACAGGTAAAAAAAAAAAAATCATGATAGGTTTAAGTATATATTGAGAGGCTGAACACAAATTGATGTAAATGTTCCAAGAAGGCACTGGACAATCTGTTACCATGAGAATTAATAATAAAAAAACAGTACATCAGGTTTTAACATATTTATTTAAAAAATTTATTATAGATAAACCTTTGTTTCCTGCCAATTCTTAATTTGATATTAAATTTATTGAAATTTCAACTTTGCTTTTTTTCTCTCTCAAAAGGTTATTTCTTTAAAAATTGAATGGATGTTATTACTCTGATATTGCATCTACTACAAGTTAATGTTATTTGGTTAATCTTTACAGTGATATACAAGATTGTTATGCTGTGCTTTTATTCTGCACTTGTTTTATATTTTTCATGTTGCTCATGTGTTGGTATGTTTTATGTAAATAATGATTTTTCCTTATATTCTAAAAACTATTATAGAAATTACAATTGTGATGTTTAGAATTTCTTTCAAATATTTTAACATTATCCTGGTTTGTGAAAAGTTAACATGTGCTCATTTAAATGTAACTGATATTTCCATCTGTTGAATTGAGGATGATTATTCTAAGTGTCTTTGTGTACTTTTTTTTTGTTAGTCAGTTCAAGAAGTGCACAAAACATTGTTTGTGGAGCTGATCCAGTCCACATATCTTACCTGTCATTACCTTCTATAAAATCTAAATGACATTGCTTAAAAGTGTTGTTGATATTTTTAAGTCATGATCAGATGAGGTAAGTCTTGTTGGATTAGCATTTCATATTGTGGCAAAACTGTAGCTAGGTCAGGCCCTATTCACTGTATAATTACACATTTAAAAAGAGGATTGTTTAAATGTGAGAACATTTGTGAATGTGAGATGCTATTATTATTAATGCTTGTTTACATCAAATCAAATCTCATTTAAGTTAATTGAATAATCTACCTTAAACTAGTCTTACTTCATTTTAGCCCTAACAATCTTTCTTGTAAATTCTGTTCTTGAAAGTGAACCGTGGATAGAATAAATCAGATGTTTTGTAAAATGCTGTTAAAAATAAATACAAATTTTTATTTTCCTAACTCTAAATTCCATTAAAAACCTAATAAGCACTTCACTGATTCATAAATTTTAATGTACCAGCTCTATATCTCTTAAAGATAAAAAGATGGTGGGTTTGTTTGTTGTTTTTTTTGGGTTTTTTTAAAAAATATTTTAAAGGGAGGCAACTATTCCCTACACTATGAGAACCTTAACCTTCATATTCCTTTTCAGAGAAATGCTGGGACGACTGAGTTCATATTGATACAATAAGAAATATGCAAGGGTAGGGAAAAACGTAAAGGACAACAGAAGATGAACATTTCTTCCAAAAAAACCTTTGACAGCAAAAACAGAGACAAACAACCTTGAAATCAAAGAATTTTCCTATGTGATTAACAGGAAATTAACATAATTTCATGAGTCACTTTCGTAGTTAAATACATATCTATACAACAAGCTAAAGAGTATTTGTCTCCATCTTTAACTGTTTTTGCTGCCAAAACGTTCACTTCCTGATGTCTTTCTTTAGGTTTTCCTCTACCCTTTGTATGTTTCTTATTCCTTTTCATATCTTTGACTGCAGTGTGTCCCATTTATGTTCAATGGTAGATTTAGTCTAAAAAAACAGCCCATTTTGTTTTTATCCATACCACAGTGATTAAGTGTGAATTTTCATATTTGCTTAGTGGTATCCAAGTAGAGTGTACCAAGTTATATGAAATTTAGAGTTAAATTTGTGCATAGAAAAACTGGTTAGGTTATTTTTGTTTAGTTTTTTTATATTACTTAAGAAAATATCAATTTTGATTCCTTTGGGCCCTGTAAACATTTTTTATTTGCGATTTTTTGCAATATATTATAATAAACATGTGAATAAATAAATTAAATAATGCAAAGTGAACTTACTTGTTACCTTATTTCTTAATATCTTTGGGTTCTAATTATGATTTGATTTACATGACAAATATAAAAGATAAAAAATTAGCACGCTTAATCTTACAAAGGCTTTTGTGTAAGTGTAAGCATCATCACACCGAAGTTGGCCACAGTGATTTCAACTGTAATTACAGGTTTCCAACTTTAGATTTCAATCCTCCATAAATATCTCTGCTTCCCTGATTGTTTATATATGCTCCACCGCGTTCCAACATCAAATTAGGAAGTGTAGATTTCACAGTCCTCACCCAACATCGAATTAGTAAGTGTAAATTTCACAGTCCTCACCTAACATCAAATCAGTGAATCCAAAAACCACAGTACTGCCAACATCAAATTAGTAAGTGTAAATTTCACAGTCCTCACCCAACATCAAATCAGTGAATCCAAAAACCACAGTACTGCCAACATCAAATTAATAAGTGTAAACTCTACAGTATTTCTAACATCATATTAGATTATTTTAAGTATATCTTTTCATAGTATTATGCATTTGTATTGTTTTTATAATTATTTCCACAGTATGTACACTATGAAATACAGTATGTGTATTTTAAATATGTTAATTTCAACAGTATGTCCACTATGAAATTGACTATCCACCTAAGAAGCTGCCATCAACTGACCTCATGAAGAAAGAGGCATCACTGGGGAAACTGACCTCTGAGATTGGCGATGATGGAAGTGTTCAAATGTTTCCCCCTCAGGCAAGTGATTGTTTCTCATTTGTGAGTATATATTGTGTGAGTATGTGTGGGGGCGTGATAGCGTATTTCACACAGTTTTTCTCTCTGATTCACATACATTCCACCATCTGTCAGTCTCACACATTAAAATACAGTTTTACCCTAATCCTAACACATTGGTTCATTTTACCACATCAGCAGCTCTGATCACTCAATAATCTATGACCAAGTCTTGTATATCTTAATAATAGTTTTAATTGTAGTAAATGTGTTTTTTCAAATGTTCTAACATTTTTATAAATGTATTTTTAATTGTCATTCTTGATAAATTAAAAAGTTTATGGCTACCAGTACTATTTTACAGTTTCATAGTGTCAAATTTGGAACATGGCTTATATTCTAATTTTGAATCTTGTTTTTTTTATGTGCTATAGTGGATCCAATGTGATCTCCGTTACTTCGACATGTCCACTCTTGGCAAATGTGCTGTGGTCATGGCCGACCCGCCCTGGGATATTCACATGGAGCTTCCTTATGGTACCATGGGAGACAATGAAATGAGACAGCTTGACATTCCAGGCTTGCAGGATGATGGTTTCATCTTCCTCTGGGTTACAGGGAGGTTGGTGCTTTCCTTGTCATATTAAATTATTATTCATTTTTCAAGAAAACAAATTTTTTTATGCTTTGTTTTTGTTTTGTGGATTTCTATTGTTCATTATTAAAAACTGTCCTATTTTTTTTATATAAATCTTAACAATTTTTTTACTAGGCAAAGTGTACCATAATTCAACCGTTTATTGTTTGAATAATTTCAGAGCTATGGAACTGGGTCGAGAATGTTTAGAGTTATGGGGGTAAGTGCACTGACAGACATTTACAAATTCTCCTCTAAAATAAATCAATGAGAACCTAACCTTTCCTGTATATGTTTTAAAAATGTATTATAATATGGCCATAATACAATATATTTCAATGTCTAGATGTATATTGGTCGGATCTTCTGTACTCATTTTTGTGTGTGTTTGCATATTATAATATGGTTTTGATTAAGTGGCATTAAAAGAGTACTATAGAAATTCCATGGAAAGAAATGTAATAAATTTACATATTTCTGGAAATATGGGATACAAAGAAGGCTTATGCAATGCTGAACAGTAAATTTGTGTGTTAAAATATCTTGAAATTTCAATGCCATTTTGCACGCTTTTAGTCACAACTCAAAATATAATAAATGAAACTTGGCTTGAGTTAGCAACTCAACGTTGTTATTTGGTGACTGATGGGGGAAGTGATAAGGTGGTTAACTCTGGTTCTGGTAGTGTTCGTTGCTGCATCCATATACTGGCATCTGTGCAACGGTTTGGGGAATGGTGTTGCTAGTCTAACAGCTTCTAGCAGATGCCAGGGCAGCCTTGAAGCTTTCGACCGATGTCAAGTTCACAGCGGCATTGTCCAGGTGATTCCAAGCTATTATTGTGCGTGTGAAGAAAGATTGTTTATACTGCACTGTGTTGCACCGAGGCACAGTGAAGCATTTGCTATTGTTTCGGGTGTAATTGTTTATGGGGTTGTCAGTAGTGAAGTCGGTGTTCAGTGAGCTTTTGGCTTTGATCAATCGACCCGGCTTCTGTGGAGTGAGGTACGCGACTGCTGGGATGGCCGGCACCAGTCCCATGACCGCTTTGTATAAGAATATCAGGCGGAGTCTCTCTCGTCTGTCTTTAATTGAGGGGATGTCAAATCTTTTTAAGAGGCCAGTGACGAAGCCAGAAGTGGTGGATTTGTAGTCTCGTGCAATGAAACGCACAGCATTACGTTGAATTCGCTCCATCTTGTCCACGTCTTGCTTAAGGTGTGGGTCCAAGACGATCGCACCATAGTCTAGTAGTGGGCAGACGAGTGTGAGAAAGGCATCGCGTTTGCAGGAAGTTGGGCAATGGCGCAGATTTCTTCGAATGAAACCTGGGGTGGAGTTTTTTGAAATTTTGTTTATATGGGGTGACCATTTTAGGTTATTTGATTATGAACATTTTAGCTATTTTTATCCTCAATAGGTCTTACAGTGATATACTTCATAGTAATTTTATCTACTTTACTTTAACATAAAAGAAAACCATGGTGATTTATCCTCACAATTATGTAAATTAGTTCGTAAAACAAGAAATTTCATAATTTTAGGTACAAACGAGTTGATGAAATAATCTGGGTCAAGACAAACCAGCTTCAAAGAATCATCCGTACCGGACGAACAGGTCACTGGCTGAATCATGGAAAAGAACATTGTTTGGTTGGTCATCCCACTGGCACTTTCACTGCTATTCTCTTTAAAATAACACACGGAATAAACTTTTAAACATAATTGCAAAAATCATTTTGACCATACAAGGCATCTTCTTACATCCAAATGTGACAAGCCATATAATTTGTGTCATATCATTTTAATGCTATGTGATATGTGTTATTATATTTTTGTGTGAAGGAATTATTTTTTTAACGTTGAGATTAGTTATTTTGAAATTTTCAAAAAAGATATCAGAAAGATGTGAATATTTTAAATCTTAAATTATATCCCCCCTAAAATATTATAATAAAAATTAATGATAACCCAATATTTATTACCGATATACCTTTAGTATTCCAAAGTATTTTTGAAACTAATTTGTGATCATAAATATTTATTTTTTTAGGTTGGTGTAAAGGGCAACCCTAAAGGTGTGAACAAAGGAATGGATTGTGATGTCATAGTAGCTGAGGTATTTCTGCTTTTTAAACATTTTTTTGTTGTTTCCATTTATTGCATTAGTCGTTATCTAATCCTCATTTATCAATGCCTTCTCCATTTGCCAGGTGCGAGCAACAAGCCACAAACCAGATGAAATATATGGCATTATTGAACGCCTGTCTCCTGGCACAAGGAAAGTAGAACTGTTTGGAAGACCTCACAATGTTCAGCCAAACTGGTACTAAATCTTGTGTAATATTGCTATGTTATATGCAACTATTTTTTTTTTTTTGGTCAATGTCTTAATTGGTCAAGAGTAAAGACCACCTCAACATGTTAATTTCAAAAGATTTAAATTATATTGCTTCCAGCAACAGATCATATTACATCTCAAAACAACCGCATGAAAATATGATCATCTACAAATTAATGTCCTGTTTCTTTAATTATCAGTTCTTTGAAGCAGGTTGATTTAGTTTTATGTAGCTCAATGTTTTTGTTTTAAATAACTTTTCCAGGATTACTCTTGGTAACCAATTGGAGGGTGTCAGACTGAAAGATCCAGACATTGTCAAGTTATTCAGAGAGAAGTATCCAGATGGCAACTGTATGACACCACCTCAGAGTAGGTAGTCCCAGCTCTATTCAAACATTTGACTTGACTAACAGTACTAACACTGCAGTGTTACGGAGTGGGGTGATAGTTTATGACTGCCTCCTGGTGTACAGCAGCCTGATTCTTGCTTTCTATGTTCCAACGTTTATCTTAAATTAAAGATGAAAACAGGCTTGATGTGTGTTATCAAAAATTATCTTTCTGGACATCTTGACCATGAGGTGTCTTTCCAATTTGGGGACAAGACAACTATTACCTTGAAAATTGTTATATTATTGTAATGAAATTGTTGAACATGTCTGGGAATGAATTTGGCCAAAGCCTTTATTAAGTCAGTGATTGAAGTTGCTTTGTTTATTGATGCATTTTTTAATAGTGTTAGAATTCAAACACATCTGGATAACTTTTAGACATTTTTTGTTGTTGCTGACAATGTAAAGTAAATTACATCTTTAAAAAGTTGATAACCCTATCATTCTGGCTATATCTTGCTCTGTGACCACAATTTTTTTTTTTTTTTCGATAAGGTCTTTTAAAGGGGGGGGGGGGTCCTCTGTGTCAATGACTTGAGTAAGTTAGGCTTCCTGGTTGGAGGAATATTTTCTATAGTATCAAAATAATTTTAATTCTGAGCTGTTTCTGTATTGCTGTACAAAGGCAGTTCACAGCTGAGTGATTTCAGTGGGATAATTATTTGAAATCTGGTCCTGGGAAAGAAAGATCTTTACAAAAAAATTTATCCTAAGTAAAAAAAAATTTTTTTTGACTCAGCTACTAAAATATTTTGATGACACTGACCCGTCTGGCCTGATTCATTAATTATCATGGCTTAACACAATGACAGACAATCATGCAACTGTAATAGTCCAAATATTTGAGACTAGAACGATTGAAGAGATAGCAAATATGTGAAATAATATGATTATTGCTATAAGAATAAAAATAAATAAATATAGAAATATGATTAAAAAATTGGCAAAAATATGTGTACAGATATTAAATTAGCTATTTACTTTAAAATAAAATATAATTTTTTAGTTCCTCTGAGAGACATGGCTAAATGAATTTTGTTTGTAATTTAATCTGCCTCATCTGTAAATCAAAAAGAGTTTACCTTAGAAATTCACAAATTTATTTTGTTTGATTTCTCTCAAAGAGTTTGGCCAGAAGAACAAAAATAAAGTATTCAAATTTCTCTTTTTTTTTTTTTTTTTTGTCAAATGGATAAAAAATACTGTGGTTTTTTTAAATTAATTTTTGTTATTTCTCTCAAAGAGTTTGGCCAGAAGAACAAAAATAAAGTATTCAAATTTCTCTTTTTTTTTTTTTTTTTTTGTCAAATGGATAAAAAATACTGTGGCTTTTTCAAATTAAATTTTGTTAACTAGATGTAATTGAACAATAAAATATACATCTCCAGGTCCTTGAAAGAAGCTGTGAGAAAACTTTGCTTAAAAGGCTATAATAAAACTGCGAGAGATTTTTAAAATAGATCCAAATTTTATCTTTGAATGTGTTTTGGTGTCATTGTAGAAGTTGTATCTGTCATTAAAATTTGTGGAACAATTTAATGTATTTCTTTGGTCAGTGTTTGTTTATTTTGAAGCTGTTTTTGAAGATATCCTATGATATTTTTATATATACATACAGATAAATATATGGTTCAGAGCGTTTTTAGTCATGTGACTTCCTGCTATGTGTACTTAAGAATCACCATACTTGATACATACATCTATAGTTGAAATAAAGACTCCTCTAAAAAAATCTAACAACAAACCAATTAATAAATTCAAACAAAAATTCAGCCTCAAATTTGGAGGAAAATATTTTAAATTTTATTCAAAATTATTATTTTGTGGGACTCATTTCCTCAGCCCTTTTTTCTGTTTTCATCAATCCTACTCCAACTTCCATTTATTTACATTGAAGCTATAATTATTTATTTCATTACCAATATTCATAACATCAGAGCGCTGTAAGCAAGCTAAAATATCATGGATACAAGAGCTATATAAGTATTCAATCAATCCACACAAAAAAGTCACATTTTGAAGCTGGTACTTCAATTTCTTTGAGCTAATTTTATTTTAAACTTCATATACTTTTTTCCTTCTCCTCTCCTGTTTGCTAAAGAAGGTGTATGGCAGACATGGTTTCTTTGAAATTGTTTCATTTATCACGTTTTCACGTACCATATACTTTTTTATTTAGTCAACTTAATTTTAATCAGTGGAAGTTCAGTTAAAATAACACTGATTGTACACACATTGTCAAGAAATCATTCAATCATGTTGTCTTTTTAAACATAACATTCTCATAATAGAGACTGGATGCCCTCCGACAAAATCTGTCAATATCAATGAACTATTTTAGATTAACGTTTTTATGTTTGTGCCAATTTGCAAATATCTCCTTGTTGACCTAATATAATGATAAGAAAACCTAAGCAAATTTGACATAGTCCATTTCTTGTTACATCGGTATCGTGTCTTTCTCTCAGCTCTAGCCGAGTACCGTGTCTAGACATGTCGGGCACAAGCAGCTAGCAGCAAGTAGATTTCTTCACCTGTCCTTGGTTGACATGAATGCTATCATCTGAAAAAAAGATTTCATCTTTGTTTCTTGATTCTTTGTGAAAAGACAACAGATGTTTAGAGACCGTTTCAAGAACACCAACAACTCCATTACCTGAAAACAAAACACATTTCTAGAGATTGTAGCTGCAAAGATTTGTTATTCTATATCAAACAATACTTTTATCGTTTTATGTTGTTTTTTTCTGTACAGCTGGACTTAAAAACTGCACTGGCTGTGAATGAATATGTCAAAGAATTAGCCAGGAATTTGATGACTCACCCGTTTTAGCAGACATAATAAAAACACTTTCACAGTTGAGTTTTCTGGCCTCTCCTTCCATCAATTCCCTGGTAATGAACAAACTTAAATCTGCTTTGTTGCCAATTAGGAATCGAAGAGCTGAAGAAAATCATTACACTGGGTTTAAAACATTATCAAAAAAACAAAAACATCAAAAATGTATAATAATGTATGAGAGTTATATCAAGCTTGATAATGAAACGAATTCAGATTCTGAAGGCCTAACGCAAATCATTGAATGAAAGTAGGAAGTGTTAGTACTTTCCCAAAATGACAGGACATGACTATTTAACTTTATTAGATTTTTTTGGATGATATTGCGACCCTCTCCAACAATCAAGTTTCACTTATCTGCTCTATGGAAACACTATACTACCGGTATTTTAATAGCTTACAGTAGATTTTAATGGAGTGGATTCAACACTATATAAGCTTTATGCGACACCCCCCCCCCCCGAAAAAAACCCACGAAAATAAAGATAATTGGAAAGGTTGACAGAAAAAATGACTATATTCCACAAAGGCAAAAGATGTAAACAAAAAAACTCTACCAAGTACTTGTCATGTACGCTCCCTCATTATCGACGATGGGCTAACCATGAAGTCTGCAAGTTAGGGCATTGTAAGCAGTGGTGAAGTAAGGGGTGGTCTATTCATTTGTTTGGTTTTTATATAGGGGCGGCATTTCCGGCCAACCACAGTATTTTTTTTCGTGAAAGTGGTGGTAAAAATCTTGGTCCGCCCCGGGTGGCAAGAACCCTAGTTACGTCACTGTAGATTAATGGTAATCAAAGAAACTTTCCATTCCGATGGCTTTAATAAACTGCATTGTGACATTAGACAGAAATTCTTAGATTAAATCTTAACCACTTAATCTGACAAACGCCACGGAACTGATAAAATCATTAACTCTAAATCAGCGGTTCTCAACCTGTGGGTCGCGACCCCGGGGGGGGGGGTCGAACGACCCTCACACAGGGGTCGCCTAAGACCATCGGGAAACCCCATAGTTATGAAGTAGCAACGAAAATAATTTTATGGTTGGGGGTCACCGCAACATGATGAACTGCATTGAAGGTTCGCGGCATTGGGCATTAGGAAGGCTGAGAACCACTGCTCTAAGTAATAATTAACATTAACGACAAGATTGAAGAATTACCCGATGGAGAACAGCGTTTCACCTCCTCTTCCCATTGGTTAAGACAGAGTAGAGAAGTGGGCTCGTTCACGCTGAAGACATACAACACGGCATCCGCGTTCCTGTAGAAGTTTTGGGTCAACGTCCTGTATTTCTCTACGCCAGCCGTGTCCCAGAGTGATAGCTTCATTCGAGAAAGATACAATGGTAGTAATAGTAATCGTGTAGTAATAGAACTATATTCACTGCTCTGCTACTATGACATAATGGAACCTTGGATAACGAGTAGATCGGTTAACGAACAAGCACTTCGGTTTACAAAAATACTCTTACGTCTGACTACGCATTCTCACTGGCTCAGTGATACTTTGGCGCGGTTTGCAGTAAACATCGTTGTCTGAATACTGTGTTTTCAAAAACGCTAATTTTTATTATTTTTGTTTTGTTTGCACTGTGTGTGCTATTTTAGTCCTCATATTAATCGCAGCATAAGAGAAAAGTGATACAGTCAGGAACGGAATCGTCTTAGTGTTAAAGCTAAGACGTAATATCATATGAAAACATGATAATTAATGTTAGTTCTGTTTAATATGTTTTAGTGTTATATGTCTATAATTAAATATATATAAGTTCATTAAATATATTTTCATTTTAGAAAAAAAAAAAAAACTTAAAAAAAAATATAAAAAAAAAAAAAAAAAAAAAAAAAAAAAAAAAAAAAAAAAAAAGAAAAAAAAAACAATTTTGTTTAATATTTTTTAGTGTTATATGTCTATAATTAAAAATATATAAGTTCATTAAATATATTTTCATTTTAGAAAAAAAAAAAACGCTTAAAAATGAATGTAAAAAAAAAAAAAGAAATATCAGATTACTAAGGCTGAAATAGATTGATTAAAAATACATGTGTTTTCTATAAGAAAGTATATCAGGCGGCTGTTCTCCCTACGCTTCTCTATATGCCTGTGAAACGTGGAAGGTCTACCGACGCCATGCAAGAATGCTGAACCACTTTCATACAACAATACTCAGAAAAATCCTCAACATTAAATGGCAGGACACTCCCAGACACTGAGGTGCTCACACGGGCAGGTCTCCCCAGCATCTTCACAATCTTGATGAAGTCCAAGCTTCGCTGGGCGGGACATGTTGTGAGAATGTCAGATGACCGTCTTCCCAAAAGAATTTTCTATGGTGAGCTTGAACAAGGAAAGCGGTCTGCTGGCGGACAGAAAAAAACGCTTTAAAGACAGCATAAAAGCCTCACTGAAAGCGTTCAACATAAACCCAGACACGTGGGAGGAACAAGCAAAGGATCGAACTTCATTGCGTTCCACTTTGCAAAGGAGCTCCATGCTCCATGAAGTTGGCAGAACAGCGGCTGCAGAGCACAAGAGACATGAGAGGAAGGCCCGGTCTGACTCTGCTACCGGAGAAGTGCCATCATTCCCCTATGCACATACTGCACAAGAGAATTTCGTGCCAGAAGCGGCCTCATTAGCCATCTGCGCACCCACAAACAGAACCAGAAAAAACTCTGATGATTAAGGTGGTCATGGTCGACTCCCGACTGACCAACAACATAAGAAAAATAATGTCGGTTAATGAATGTTTCGGGTTAATAATGTAGCTACAGAATGGATTTAGTTCGTTATCCGAGGTTCCACTGTAGCCTGTGTGATATACGGTCTACTTAAGGGGCGTCCATTAATTACGTCAACAAAATAGGGGGGGGGGGTTGGAAATGTTTAACAGTTGTTGAGAAGGGGTTGGAGGGGTTTTTAGATTAGTTGACTTCAATAATCATGGTTTCTCTATTAAAATTTCGATGTTAAAAATTGACTGGTTATTACATTATTTTTTAAAAAATTATAGGTGTAAATGAATATAAATAGTCATAGTCTATCAATTTTTGGCTTTTAACAATACAATATTTAGTTAATGTGTGTNGGATTTAGTTCGTTATCCGAGGTTCCACTGTAGCCTGTGTGATATGCGGTCTACTTAAGGGGCGTCCATTAATTACGTCAACAAAATAGGGGGGGGGGGTTGGAAATGTTTAACAGTTGTTGAGAAGGGGATGGAGGGGTTTTTAGATTAGTTGACTTCAATAATCATGGTTTCTCTATTAAAATTTCGATGTTAAAAATTGACTGGTTATTACATTATTTTTTAAAAAATTATAGGTGTAAATGAATATAAATAGTCATAGTCTATCAATTTTTGGCTTTTAACAATACAATATTTAGTTAATGTGTGTCTGTGCACTACAGTTGGCTGATCAGAATGTTAGTACACTTTGTTAGTGCAAGAGAAGTCACAAGTTGACCTCTCTTCATCTGTAGATTCTTTTGCAGGTATGGAACAAGGACAAGGTTCAAGTGTCCTGTGCAGTCAAGATAACTGAGATTGATGGAGTAGGAATACGATACTTTGAGAATTACGTAACTGTAAAGTGAGCAACAATAATAACATCGCCGCTACTTGATTGGATTTTCAAAATCTGTAACAACTATTTTGCATCACAAGTCATGTTGAAAAAGCATGTTCAACAGAACCGACAATGCCCTCTTGAGCATAAGAAATTAGCACCTGCTCCTCAACAAAAAAGGATTCGACCAATGTGAGTAGCTCAAAGGAGCTTAGGGCAATTATTGCTCACAATGACAATGCTTCTATTTTAAGTGCTGAATGGTTGAATGAGGATGATGTTGACTTGTCTGGTATATCAGTGCAGCAAGATGAAAATGATCAATCAGCTGCTATAGACTTTGCCCATCAGGGGCGTCTCATGTTTTTTTCAGGGGGGAAAAAAAAAAGGGGGGGGGGGCAAAACCAAAACTTGGTCGGCTTGTTAAGTTGTTTATTACTGGAGGCGCCACAGTACATAGCAATTTTTTTTTAAACCTGCCAATTAGGGGGTTGGGGCAAATGCTCCCCTGCCCTACCCAAATGATGTCCCTGATGCTCATTGTCAGGGCCGGCCCTAACAATTGCGGGGCCCTATGCGAAACGGTGTGCGCGGGGCCCAGTCTGGGTAGGGATAAGGATAATAAGTGAAAATTAAGATTTTGTATTAGAAAAAAAGTGAGGGGCCCACTGCGACCACATAGGTTGCAGTGGCCTAAGGCCGGCACTGCCAATTGTTACGATAGAGCAAACCTGGCTACTCCTTGAGAAGATGATAGCAGCTAGAAACTATACTACAATTGTCAGCTTTACTGACAATAATCATATTTATATCACAAACAATGAGATTTAGTCTTTAACAACCGTTTCAATTGATTATGCATTACAAAATTTAAGTGTAAAATCTTTTAACTTGTTGATTAACAAGCTAAAGATGTAGACTAATGAAATGTTTTTCCTAAAATTTTATTGTCATTAAAATAGATCAGCACAAAGCAAAATCTATTGATAAATTTATTTATAATATAATTCCTTTTTCTTGAAAAAGGGAGGGGGTGGGGTTAGAAAATGTTGACATAATTAAATAGGGGGGGGGGGTCATTGAAAGTTTGACAAGTGTTGACAAGGGGTGAGGGGGTCAAAAATTGCTTAAAAATTGTTGACGTAATTAATGGACGACCCCTTAGCCCCGCCATGGGACCAGTGACGTCAGGCGCCAAGGAGGCCAAGAACGGCAATTGTGTCAATCTGGCATGTTTTCACACGGGAAGTCGCGTACAAATACGGGATTTTATCTAGGGCTACGAATTATCTCTGAAGATCTGACCTTTGTATGGGTTTAACAAAGACATATCGCGTCATTTTCGCATCGCATTACATTTGTGTTTCTTTCAGACATCCGGATACAAGGGGCCATTGTGAAGTTCGGGAAAAGTGGGACGGGGGGGGGGGAGTTTGAAATACCCCAGTTTATTCCTTAGAAACAAATAAATGTTAGCTTTAGCCTCACTCAAGGGGGGGGGGGGGGGGGGGGGGACGACCGTTTTTTAGACCAATTTAAAATGTAATTTTCCTGTGATGACGCATTGGTGGGCGTCCCCAAAAGGAGAATCCTAAAAAAAAACAAAAACAACCTGAATGGATGAGAACGGTATAAAGAGCGTTTAATTGTACTGATGGATTTCGTTGAGAGTAGTGGAAATATTATAATAAAATAATATAAACAAGTGACTGCGTTCAAGCCGTATGAAATAAATAAAGTGTGTAGCAATATATACAATATATATTAAGGCTTGAAAAAAAAAGGGGGAGGGGGGCAAAAAGGACATCACAATTAAGCGGACGTTTCGGTTAGACGCTTTTATAAGCAGACACTACCATCATTAACCAAAATAAAACGTATACATTTCAAGATCTCATTAATGTCAATGTATGTAAATGTTCTCAATATAGAACAGGAATTAGGGCTCTGTGTTATTGTGAGAACACGTCGGAGGTCTTCATTAGGGCCGGATCAATTGGTACGACAACGGCCTTTGCCAAGTTTCGTTTTGAGGTATTGTCACAATTGACCGCACAAGTGTCCAGCCACCAATATTGATCATTAAATTATTGGCCAATATATGAACTATTGCGATTGGCTCGGTGTCTTCTGAAACCCACGTTGTACACATCTTTGGTAATTTGCACAGGATTTCCCATTTGACAACTTTCTTTCTGCGCTTAGATTCTACGAGCTTATCAATTCAGGCGAAACTGGGCGTAAATTTCAAGAACTAGATTTTTTTTAAAAAGTGTTTGTGTGTGTGGGGGGAGGGGGAGTAGGGGTTAAAATAAAAGAGCATTTTTAATTATTTTTATTACTTTTTAAAATAATGTTATTAGCAACGATAACTTTTTGTTTAAAAGTTAAACTTGCCAATTTGGTTGAACTTTTTGTTTAAAAGTTAAACTTGCCAATTTGGTTGAACTTTTATTTTTAATTGAGTGATTTGAATATTAATCAAATGCAAGGTATACACAAATAATGCATTGACTCAAACGCGAGGGGAAAAAATGAAGGTATTAAATTAAAATATGCCAGTACTTGGTTGCAGCAACGTAGTCTATCAGAATCAGAACCAGAAAAAAAGCTCTGGATATCAAACCAATATATATATATATATTGGATGCTTTCACATATAAATGGTGCCTTCGCTACAACGGATATTGACGAACTGCAAATCTTTTTAGTGAAAATTTGAGGAAAAAAATATTTATTTTTGATGCAGTTTAGCACTGTTTTTTTTTTTTAATGATCACGTAGTCACGAAGTTTACAGGACGTATGGAGAACATGGATCAGAGTTGGATGGTGTAATGTTCGCCCACTGTATCAGACTGAAATTGATTGGAACCACTAGCATACTGCTAATACTACCCGCTAGTGACGTAGGAGGGTGGTGCGGTCAAGGCGTGGGCACACTGAGCAGTCTAGGGAGCCCCATGCTTCATATGGCTTCCCGGAGCGTTAAGATTCCCATAGTGTTAATGAATCTTGAAACATCTTTAGGCAATATAATTTGATTTTAAAGTGCAAGTGCAGTGGGTAGCAAGCTCCCCAAGTTTTTGTGTACAGGATTTTTTTTCTATTTTCAAATAAATTAAATTCTTGTTTACTAGTTTTTAAAAAAAAATCATTAACTAAATAAAAATTCGGAAATTTCCTTCTTTCTTTTAAAGATGAGTTGGAAAAAGGAGATGGGTGCGTGAAATATGTTAAAGTAAATCAGAGAGTTTTTATAGGTGCCATATGTTCTTTATTTATTAATTTATCTGAAGGAATTTATAATGTTTTTGAAATTCCAAGTAAACCTTTCGGTTTACTGAAGATATGTGATATATTTATACTTCTTCATATTTCCTAACATATATGACTCATTAATAAATATATGAAGACTTTTGTAAATAAATCCTATATTTGAATGCCATTTCTAAAATATTTATTTAATAAATGAACTGTTTTAGATACCCATAAGAAAATCTATAGACCTTTTCTACAAAAGAGTATTGGCTTTTTGTTTTTGTTTTTTTGATGTAGTTTTTTCTTTTTTTTTTTGTATTTGTAAAAATTAAAAATATTTAAATAAATACAAAAAGTGAAGAAAAAAATTTTGAAGGAATTATAAACAAATGTATCGATGAAGTAGGGTAAACAAATAATTTGAATTAAACATTGAAAAACATCAATATTTAGAAACATCTAAAAATAAAGGATCATAAACACAAACAGGTCATGTGAGCCTACAATTTCACTAGCATATCTTCTGTTGCTCGCTGATTTAGTGTAGATTGATTCAAAAATAAATTCAGGTATACACAAAAATGAACAACTGCACTGTGACTGTATCATATAAATTCTAGGTAAGGGCAATGTTCCCTCTAAGGTTTGTTGGTTCGTGTGCAAAATCATACAGTTGTGTGCAAAGTTTTACAGCATCAATTTTTGTGTGTGCAAAATTTTACAGCCCACAAACACACACTTACATGGAAATTTGCTGCGCGGATACTGAAAACTGCTGCGCGGCGTCTGTGAGATAGCTGCGCGGCCGCACAGCCGCGCTGCTTAAAGGGAACATTGGGTAAGGGCTAACTGACCCCCGCCCCAAAACTCATCTCATATTTCCTTCGGGAGCTTTCGGTGCCCACCTGCTTCTTCCCCGATCGGTGACATTACCGGCACCTGTTTATAGAAAAAAATAAGGCGCTAGTTGTAAGTAATTAAACTGATTTTCTTGAACTTTACAAAAATATGATTTTTCTTTTATTTTGGTATATAATAATATGTTGTTGGTTATATTGGTTATATACATAGATTCCAGGGGCGAAACTAAGTTTGTAGCTTAAAGCACACAATCAAAGGAGGTCCTACACAATATGAAAGAATTCATGTTTATGTATGGCGGGGCGACGGATTCAGAGCTGTCTCTGGACGACAGTTTGCATAATTCTTACGCTGATAGATGCCCTTCCCCCTTTTCGAACGCCTGAACACTACCCCCCCTCCCCCCACTGCCACTTCTGAAAGAAATAATGGTCATAACGCATGGGCCCACCTAGCCCCTAATTGTTTTTCTAACATTATTTGAATAGGTTAAAGAGGAATAAGGGGCCTCAGTGCACGGCCCTGCACAGGGCCACGGATGATGTTGAGACGGCCCTGTCCTATGTCCACAAACTTCGAACTGTTTGTTGGTGCATGTCAGTGATCAGCCGTCTCACATCGGTTGGCGCATCAGTCCAACAGGAAACTAAATTTGCAGATAGTAAATTGCGCCAGTACAGAAACCAGGAGCTGGGCAGGCCATGCGGAAGTAAATTGAAGGACAGCTGCTCATCAAATCGGCGTGATACTGAGGTGCAAGCAAAAGCTTTTGTCTGAAGTCATTTACACGCCCCACCCCCCACCCCCAACCGGTTCTCTTTCCTTCTGCCTCCGCTCAGTGCTTCATTGTCTAGTAGTGATTGGTTTGACACTGCTTTCCGATTGAGGGAGAAAACTTTTCAAAATAATACCTAATCGTTTTAAGTTTCACAAATTATTATTTTTTTAAGTTGCCAGATTTGCTATCGGTTAAGATACAATAACGTTATATTTGTCAACACAATAAAACAATTTAAAAAAAACAACAAAAACAAACATTAACATTTTTTTAAAATCACGCTTCGTCTTAAACCGTACTGATAGCATCATCAACAATGTTTTATATAGGATGTGTAGATGTAGATGTTTAACAACCGTTTCCGTGAAATACACCAAATTTTTATATATATATAAATATATAATATATATATTATATATATTATATATATATATATATATATATATATAAACACATATATAAACACATATATATATATATATATTACATATTTGTACATATACATATATTTACACACACACATATATATAACTTTTCTTTTAAGAAGAATAGTTCAAATTCAACACCGCTGGTGTTTATGTTGTTGTTGTTTTTTTTTTAAATATTTATTTGAAACAATTTTTTGTTACCTGTATCGTTGTTCCCTCTGTTTTAAGATCCTTGATACAATAATCCACGCCAATAGTGGACATGGCATTGCCCAGGAATTCACCATCTCGGATCCTTAAAAAAATGGACGACTTGCCCACCCCATATTGTCCGAGTAAAACAATTTTGAACTTTGCACTCATATTTTTCTTGTGGTCTCCATTCATTTCTCATGGTTGACCCCACATAAGTCAAATCATCAAGTCAAAGTCACCACATTCAAGTAAACTAATAGATAATTATCAAGTAAAAGTCACCATATTTAAGTAGGTCTATATATACTTTTTAAATCCATGTCAATGTCACCGTATTCGAAGTATAGGACCCTAGAGACTTTTGAAGCGAAAATATGCTGGCTGGTCCAGCGGTCTAAACTGCCTCAATCCAAATAGCTGGTGGTTCAATCCTCAACAGAGCCAAGACAAGCAAAAACATCCCAAGCACCCCGGGTGGAGGGGATACATTAGCCTTGGACGGCAACTCATTTAAGAGACGGCAAACTCTGAATTCAAACCAGGAGCCAGAATGATCAATAAATTGATCGTGGGCCCTCAAATATAGAAGAGAAGAAGAAATCTACATTGACAACAAATAGATGATCCTTAAATCCAGTTACCACACTCCAGTAGATCCTTTAACTTTTAAAAAAATATACCATAACCACCCATCTCAAGTAGCGTTATTTTTCAATCCACGGTCACTGTACTCAAAAAGATTTATTTTTTTCTGTAAAAATTGCCAACGACCAATAGACTATAGTCACGAAACCGAGGTTAATTAATTATTTTAATTACTCAAACAGGTGATTTTCAAATCGCCAATCAAAACAATGGAGTAGATATTATATTGTGTAAATCCAAAGACCTTCCACCCCACCCACCCACCCCCCTTGAAATATCCTATCCAGTATCAGGTACATAATCATCGCGAATCTCCTCTACACAAATAAATAGGAACCAGAATGATCAATACATTGATCGTTGGCCCTTATTAAGATATAGAAGAAGAACATTTAACAGAACCACCAACTAGCTACTCTAGTCGAGTCTCTAAATACCTCTTTAAGAACGTGCACCACACGACACACTCATTAACCATTAACCATGTGTCCAAAAATATATATATATAATATAACCCTTTGAGGCAATACTCCAGAGGCACCTATGGTAATAACTGTCAAACACCATGGAACTATTGTCCTGTTACAAAGCAGCTACTTCTCTATTCCAGATCACAAGTTTAATCTAGTAGTCTAAATCAAATAAATTCAAATGTACCGGTGGTTTAAAACGAGATCCACGACCAACACGTCCGTGTGAAAATGTCCTTTAAAACGTTATAAATAAATACCATAGTTTTCCCAACTAGCTTTGCTTTTGACCTAGTTGTCTAAATATAGCACAGTACACCTTGCCATTCGTGCTCTCATGACTGAAACTGTTTCCTATTCTGCTGTTATCTCACTGGTTTTCCCATATACGGTGTTCTGGTGGCACACTGTTCTTGTATTTAACTGGTGGAATACGTTTCGTCCCACAGTCCCGTACGCCGTTCAAACCTATTGACTCCACATTGGCTATGACAATAAGCAAGAAATATATAGGACGTTTATTTTCCCCGTCATCTTAAACTATTGTAAAATGTTCTTTCGTGGGGGAAATTCAATGATGGTGGAGACAATTTAAAAAGGCAGTCTGCGCTGGACAGGACACCACGATAAGATACCATATTATATCGGAGCAAAGGTGATTTACAGAACAGACAGAAACCAAGGGTCGGACGGCTCACACGAATATGAGATGGGTGGATGATGCTAGTGGTCCGGGCATGGAGACGAAAATAATGGATCAGTCCGAGTGGAAGAAAGGGGTGGAGCAGAACAGAAACATTCATTCATGCGCTGTTGTGGTGCCACTGATGATGATGGAAGGGTGCTTTGTTATTTTATTTATTATTGGTTCGTTCCATTTAAGTGGTTTGAACATTTTCACCAAATATTAATTTTTTTATCTGCTGCAGTCAGTGGCGAACCTAGGGCGGAGAGTGGGCCGATCCCGCACTGGGCAGCACTTTTAATTTTAGGTGGGCTGCAAATTCTTTTTTTTTTTTGCTGGGATATGTTAGCAATAAATTGTAATTGTTCTTTTGGAATATTATACATGTTTCGTTACAATCCTATCTATTACTAATTTTATTTCTTCCTTTTTTAAATTTGGAATTTCGGCGTAAATTGAAAACTGAACAGCAATGCGTATTTTGTTATCTCCCGTTGGTCTACTTTTACTCCATTGAAGAAAAAAAAAATCCCCTGTTTATCTGTGCGCAAAAAGCAAAGATAATTCCTGACAGTTCTAAACGTATGCCACACTGTGTGGGGTTTCTATCCCGGGATCGCGCACGATTTTTAGTAACCAAAAGACTTTCCGGGACATTTTTTATTACCGCGTACACACGTTTAGAATAGGCCTACTTGTTTATTATTATCTATTATTACACGTATAGCAAGTGACATATTTTCACAGGTTCTTGCTATAAGCCAAGAGCTGTAAAATCTAATTAACTGCACTGAATCAGGCCCGTGCAGAAGCCGAGGCAATCGAGTAAATCAATATGTGCCCTTCCCACTTGGGGGGCCCCAAGGGATGGATATTGATATGCTTGATATAATCAACCTTGAAACCTGTGCTCTAGTAACTTGAATATCCAAAGGTTTTCATGTGTCAAACTACCTTTTAATATTTTATTCTGTAGTGTTTTTTAAAATTTTATTTCCAAATTCAACATAGTAAGACATATATATATATGTGTGTGTATGTGTGTGTGTGTGTAATAACATAGTAAGACATATACATATATAGATACTTGTATTATCTTAGGAAGAAATACATATTAATATAGATACATGTAATAACATAGTAAGACGTATTAATATATAGATACGTGTATGATCTTAGTAAGACATATAGGGAGAGATACGTGTATTATCATTCCTAATTGTATGTTTATTCTAAACGAACCCCTTGTTACACGTTTTTAGAAGCATTGCTTGTAAATATTTAGTAACTCATTCGAAACTACAATTAACAAACTGTAAAGAATACAAAACTCATAGTGTTGAGATTTTATCTTCAGGCAGTTACATCCAACTTTTGCTTAACATGCGTATTATTAGCTAGTTATTCATTACAAGAGATAATCAGTGAAAACGTAAGCAAACAGCAGGAAGTGACCAACCTCTCAACTATTACCTTAATATGGTTTTAATCAACAATTAATTAACTATATTACAAAATCAACCTTTTCATAGTTTACTTCTGTTTATAATATATTTTTAATTAAATTAATTTTATCCCGGGAGGAGGGAAACTTTATTCCCGTTTTCCCGGGAAATGAGAGACTTTATTTCCATTATTTACTGATCTGGATAACTCCCCCTTCAGCATTAAGTTAGGGGTTTTCCACGATTGTAAACATTTATCATTGATTGTTCTACAATAAAGCCCACTTGGCAGAGTTCTTCGTGACAGTGGGAGAGTGGAGGGGGGTGGGGGGGCTGAAAGGGTGACATGTGTTTAACGCACTGGATGACATCAGCCCTAGTGTCGCCACTGCCCTCGTATATCTTTATCATTATCAGTTTTTATTTTTTTTAATTTTCCAATGTCCAATATATATATATATATAGGGTTCTTAAGGCGAAATCTAAAGATTGGCAACTCCTGTGTGAAAGAAAGAGCATATAAAGCCATATCCGTCCGATTTTAGATTATGCATCTTCAGTTTGGGACCCATTTACCCAGAAGAGCATTGACAGGTTGGAGGCGGTCCAGCCTCTACAGGAATACCTCTAGTGTTGGCAGCATGCTAGAAACACTAGGCTGGTCACCATTGGAGAAACAACGACGACAATCCAGGCTCTCCATGATGTACAAGATAAATAATGGGCTGGTCCACTGTTCCAGTATTAAACAGAAACTCGTCCCTCTCCCCCATAGACAGCGACGAGGCCATGACAGGCAATTCAGGCTCATACCAGCAAGAAGCCAGTATAGGAGCTGCTCATTCCTTCCCAAGACAATCAGGGACTGGAACCATCTTTCAAAAGGAACAGTTGAGGCGACAACACTAGACACATTTGTGTCTATTGCCTCAAGCCTTCAAACCCCTAGTGCATGATTTCCTCATCAACACCAGTAACAGAAACATTGCAAATCCCATCTATATATATATATATATATATATATATATGTACTCGTGTGACGAGTGGGTGGCATAATTTTACCCTGCTCGCAGCGCCAAACACTGTAGCCGTGTAGCGGCTGGTGCCTGACAGTTTTATTTATATATTTATGTTATACGCTTAAGAAATTCAGGTTCTGAGAAATACAGCCTTTTATTTGTTCTTAGATTTTTTTTATATAAGGGAGAGGTAGATGAAGAAACTAAGAAAAACAACAAAAAGATAAGAGATCCAAAGAAATTTCACCAACAATTTTAGAAAAGCAAAAAAAACATATTGCGATTTTTTAAAACAATTTTTAAAAAGGAATCTCATTTAGCGCAGTTATTGGATATTTTTTACTTGATGAAAAGGAAAAACTGAATTTTGGGGGTGGGGCTGAAGGTTTGATAGAATGTGTTGTCAACGGCAACGAGTCTATTCGCCAAGTTTCTGCTCAATAGTTTGTCGGGAAGTGAGTCAATTTAAATTACCCATCCGAAGATTTTGCCTGCCACCCACGAACAAAAGTAAAGTTATTATAACGGATGTAAAAAGCAAAGCATTATATGATATTATTTAAAACCTTTTCAATCACGGTGCCCTTATTGTATCCAGATTAATATTGGTACATCTCCATCATCTAAATACGCGTACTAGGGGGATTCATTGGACATTTCTTATTTTTACCAGATTTTTAAGCATCTGAAGTAATATTCAAAAATAGCTACAGCTCCATGCATAATGTTTTATTAATTGAATAAAACGTATAATCGATTTTCTAATTAAAATATTCTTGCTTCAGCTATGATATCTTAAAATTAAAGGGTACATCTTCATATAAAAAGGAAAATATTTGATTATCAAAATAATCTGATTTTAATGCTTACTTAAAATATTTGTAAAATGCATGACAAAATGGCATATACAGAGTTAAGTATGCGTCTGCAACTTTCAAAAAATCAAAATAGTATTATTTTACCAGACTTCGTTTAGAAATACTAATAGAGTAATAGAGAGATAGAAAGAAAGTGAGAGAGAAAAACTAAAGGCTAAATAAGTTCTCACTTTGGCTGTCTTGGAAACTGTAAGTAATTTTAAATCAGCTGCTTACGTTTGTTAATATTTTCGTGAATTTTTAGCAGGCATAGGCTATAATTTATAATATAACCATCTCCATACGCATATTATGCCATAATTCATAATAAATGTTTTATGACCATATATTAATTATTATTATACCTGAATAATTGACATATTGACATATTCACATAGGTCTGGGATGACTTAGACATAGAGTCACACTTAAACTTAATTACAAGTGTAACTATATTTTTTAAAGTATATAGCCTAATATTGACATGGACCATGTTGGATTATGTATATAATATATATTATATATACCCTATATACAGGGTGGGCCAATAAAAGTGAGAACATCTCGTAGCGTAATATTTTACGAGATGTTCTCACTTTTATTGGCCCACCCTGTATAATATATTTTAATTAATTTTAAGTTTATTATTACATAAGTGGGCCATCCATCCATCCCTGTAATTTGACTTTGGCATTACAGCCCATTTAAATTTAAATGTAAATGTAGGTCTTTGACCTTGGCTTTGGCATGCCTCACTACTAAATCACTACTTCCTTGCACTCAGACCTAACTAATGCTTTTCTTTTCCATGGTTGGATTCCCAGCTGCTGTAGATCTTTTTCCACAATGTCCACATCATCCATCCATCTAAGCCTAGGAGTCTGCCTTTGAGCCGTTTTCCTCTGGGATTTTGGTGATTTACCCTCTTTCACTCCTCTGTCATTTGGCATTCTTTCTATCTAAGTGTCCTGACCAGCGTAGCCCACGATTTTTTATTTGTGCTATTACTATTAGCCTGGGATTCTGATATAAACTGTACAATTCTTGATTGGTTCGTTTTCTCCATCCATATTCATCCTTTGTTGGTTTATATTTTCAGGAGAACTTCTCTCTCCCATGTGTCTTTAATGGGTCCAAGTTTCACTTGTGTATGTTACAACTGGTCTGATTACAGCTTTGAAAATAGTTTTCTTTGTTTTTCTTGTAATGTTTTTACTTTTGAGTATTTTCTGGCAGAAGTATGCCCTGTTACAGGCTGATATTCTTTCTTTTATTTCTGTTAGTTAATAATCCATTTCTTTCATTAATAAAAATCCTAGGTATTTGAATTGATTTACTTTTTCAAAAGTATGCTTTCTGATTTAATGGCTTCATCTGTGTGTTCTTCTCTTATCATATTCATGTATTTTGTTTTTTTTTGGTTAACTTCCAGTCCTGCTTGTAGGGATGTCTCCTAATTCAATAAAGGCTTTTATGTCTGTCCTGTTTTTACCCTAACAGTGCTATGTTATAAGCATATCCAAGATACTGAACGGATTGATTGAAGAGAGTGCCTATAGGTTGTGGGTCTTGAGTTTCCCTCCTGTTATTGTTCCTCAGATACTTCTTATAACTCTCTCTAATGTTAAGTTAAATAGCATACAAGAAATGAGTGGGTCAGTATAAGTATATATTTATCACAATTATTTGCATAACGACAATTTAGGAACATTAACAACCTTTAAATTTATTTGTAATTTAGACATAAATTATGATAAATCACAGAAAAATACTAATGTATGACTATACTAAAAATGCACTTATTTAATATTTATATATTAAAATGTTAATTTATAACTGCTTTCTGGCATACATTAATTTTCAGTTGGTGAACACATCATGGCCAAATACCTTAATGAATTTAAAAATAGAAGCCCTGAAATTCTGGAACCAAGAAACTTTGAATTTGAAAATTCAAAAATAAATGAAAATCAACAGATTCATGTGCCAGCAGCTCCAACTTATAGCAACATTTCTAAACAAACTAAAATAAATAAATCTTCATTTGATGTCTCCTTTTCACAAATTATGAAGCCACCAATATCAAAGGTGAATGAAAATGAAAGATCTAGAAGTGAGGGTAAGTTAAGGTCTTGGGATTAGACTAATTTAGCATTGACCTTTCCGTATAAAATTACAAGTAGCTAATTTCAATATTTTAAGTCTTTGGTGTAACATAAATTGAAATGCAGATGCTGTTTAGTTGATGTCAGGTTTTAAGTCGAGGTAACACCCCACCAATAAAATAAAATTTTAAAATAATAATTCAAAATATTTCTAAAGCCATTAAATAAAGTTATAGCTAAATGCAACATACAGACACTAATGTGGTTTTGTTTGTGCTGGTGTGAAGATTCATGCTTTCTGAAACAGAGACACACTTTTATAAGCATCTTGTATTTAAATTCAACTTAATAATATATAAGGTACAAATGCAACTGCAATATTGCTGAAGATGTTTTTCAACTGCACGTATTTTTGAAGTGGGGATTATCATTTGGTCTTAGTCAGTTTTAAAACTGACAATTTACATTTATGGCAGCTTCCAAAAGATGGTAGTATCACAGAGCTTACACAATTTTCCAGTTGGTTTGTTGGAAATAAAAGTTCAAAGGGCCCTAAACAACATACCACAAAATCCAAAGGCAGCAATTAGGATGGTAACATCTGACAAAACCTCACATAAGACATCAAACAATTTAAATAGAAGAGATCAAAATAATGTAATAAAATATAAGGTTGGGAGGGAAAGAATGTGACTTCATACAAAAAATATCAATGTGGATAATTTTTAAAAATTTAAGTGATGACTAACAAAAAAGTTTTTGACATCCATCCTCTATTTTTACCCAGAATAGTTCGCAGCTCACTCAACAATCTGTTGTGTTCTCTAGTCCTCCATACCTAATAAAGAATATGCCTACTAACTGTTAATAAATTGAGATATATAATCTACTGTTAAAACACATATTTTCTTACATAATAAATGTTATTTTTCTCTCAGGTCCTCCTGTTGTAAGGGGGGTCAAGCTGCATTCTGTTGATGAAGTTCATATCCTTATTTTAAAATAAAACAGTTAAACTTAATAATATCTGCTTAACTTTGTAATTGAAACTAATTTTTAGAATAAATCCTTTCACGTTTCTTTATTTGTGCATCTTGGCTGACTTCAAGTAAATTGTTTTAATTCTTAATTTCTTACTTAGCTGTTATCATTTTAAAGACAAAGCAATTGTCACTGAAATATTTGTGTGCTTATTGTCACTGTTCCAATTCTCCTTCACTAATAAACCCAGGATTTACCAAAATATCTTCACCTTTCCTTACTTCAACATATTACAATCTCTAACATTTGATGAGGTAGGTTTTTTATGTATTAAAAACTAACAATATGTCAATGAGTAAACAAATATTAAAAACCAAATTATATATCACATAATGGATTCCATCAGCGAATAATAGAAACTTTAAAAATTATGGTTTATAACATGAATTTACTCCATATTTAATCCATCCAATTGGAAGGGGTTGCATGTATGAGAGCTGTCATATTTGTCTCTGAGTTTGCTCTATTTTGCCACAATTATTTAGTAAATATGAAAATAATTTGCTTGATATTAGTTTGGTTAGTAATCAAAGCTAAAGCCTCAATAGATAATAACTTCTTTCCATTTTTTGCTATAACGTCAATTACATAATTTTTTTTTTAAAGGTATCATGATAAATGACAATTTTCTTGCCTTTGACTCTTTTACTGTGAATTTTTAAATTTTTTAATTGAATCAAAGTGGGAAGTCAGTTCAATGATCTCTAGAAAATAGAATAATGAGAACTTCCAATTATTTCAGTGTTCCATACAAAACTGACAATTTGCTTTTATGGTAGCTTTCAAAGGATGGTAGTATCACAAGATTTGCAAAATTTTCCAGTTGGTCAGTTGGAAATATTTTAAGTTCAAAGGGCCCAATGCAAAATTTATGTTAAAAAAATTATCCAAATGACACTGCAGTGTGATCTGCACAATTTTCAGAGGTAATTTTACTTTCCAGTTTATTATAGTCAGATTCCTGCTGTGTTGAACAGCTAGAAAGATGGAAAGAGTTTTTATTGAGGCTGAAAATAAAAGGTTCTTATTCTTTAAAGCTAAAGAGAGAGAGACAAGTAATTCAATTAATTTAAATAAGTATTTAATGTGTTAATGTGTTAAAAGTTGACGGTATTTCACATATATGTTATAAGAAATTCTGATTTGTTAAGTTGCATCTTTGAGTCAATAAATCAGTACAGTGAAATTCAACTTGCTAGTTTCCAGAATGATTTAATTTAAAAACATGTGGACATACACATTATTTTTGGCTTGGTGGGATTTAAGACTGTAGACCAAGCCTGCACAACTCAAAATGTTAGTCAGGCCATTATATTTTATGAAAAACTTTTGCAGGCCAAAAGAAAATTGGACAGGGGAGAAGCTATTAAGAAAATAAAGAATATTTCGTTACTTCGCGCGCCGCAAAGTGGGTGCCTGGCTTTTCTCTGAATGGGCCTGTGTATATGTGTGTTATTTTTTTTTAGAAAAATAGAATTACAGCCTTACAAATTTAAGTAATAGTAAACAATATAACAGAAATAGTGTTTAAAAAAATTCATTGATATTTGGCAGGTTCTCTATACAGATAAATCTATTGTTGCTTCAGCACCAACAGGTTCTGGGAAAACTGTTATTTTTGAGCTAGCTGTCATTCGTTTGCTGATGAAGAGTGAAAATGTTGCATCGTGTGGCAAAATTGTTTACAGTAAGTATTTTGGTGCTCTAAAAAAATATGGAGTATAAAAATTTAATTGTATCTTACAAGTATTTTAAAATTGTAAAATATATAACTCAAAATGACAATATGCTGATGAGTTAACAAATATTAAAAACCCAATAATGTATCCTATAATGGTTTCCAACTGTGAATAATAGAAGCTTAAAACAGTTCTGTGTATATTAAAAAAAAAAAAAAGCTTTCAAAATTAATCACTCTCTAACTTCATTGTCATAGTTTAGACCAAGATTAGGGTTTATAATATATTATTAAAAATCATTGAAATTACTTGTTATATAGCTATATCTAACACAAGGAAAACTAACATGTCTGTTGAGCTTCCTGTCTGCATTTTAAATGAATAGCTACAAGCAAAACATCTCAATTCAAGAAACATGGGCCTCAGGCATTGACAACAAAGGGAAGCAACTGTGACAATACAATAGGCAAATCAGAACAGTACTTAACAGAAAAAAAATACAGAATTGCTTTTATTTCTGTTAATTAATATTTTAAGATGGCATATTAACTGATGAAAATTATTAATTCACTATGTATTAGATAACTTCAAAATGCTTTATACTAAAATTATTTTAAAAGATTCTTTAGAATGAAAATCAACAAATGTGTTAAATACTAATTCTTTTTTGTTAAAACTGTCTTATATTATATACGTAAAACTTAAAAGAATCTTTTCTACAAAAAATGTTTCGTAGTACTAAGAAAAGATTTGTTTTCATTTATTTTGAAATTAAACTTCAACAGTATAATTGGTCAGGGCTCATTCTAAAAATTTTGATCCAAAGGGAAATAATTTTAAAACAGAATAGTTTAATGGAAAAAGTGAGAAAAAAAAGCTATAGAATAAATATTGTAATATTGAGATTGCATGCTATACTTAACATTTGTATAACTCCTGCTCAACAGTGGCACCTATGAAAGCACTGTGCACAGAAAGATTCCAAGATTGGGCAACAAAGTTTAGATGCCATGGTCTCAGTTGTTTAGAAGTGACTGGAGACTCAGAATTTGATGATTTGGGAGAGTTACTTCATGCCAGCCTCATATGCACCACTCCAGTAATTGATACATTGCTAGGTTTGGTTGGGGGGGGGGGAGGAATGACAGGGGTGGATCCAGAAAGAATAATAAAGGACTGGGAAGAGGCAACAATGAAACATTAATATATTTTAAAATAAATAAGTTTATGTATAATACATTTATTTGTATTTTTTTAAAAATTATGACATAATTACTAAGCGTAAATTTCCTTAAATGAACATCTTTGGGATCGTAATTTCATTTTTTTCATTAAAAAAAACCCAAACATTTTATGCTAGTAGGAGTATAAATTTATCGCAATTTAAAATTGTTGAACTTTTCTGCTAAATTTTCATAGTTCTAGAAGTTGAACAGTTTGTTATTTGACCAATCTTTAACAGTTTGAACAAGTATTGAATAATGATGATATCAAAATATGTGTTTGGTTAGAAAAAATTTAACAGCTTTCAAGAAATTATCTCTGCTGTGTATTTTTAACTCTGAAAGGAGAAGTCTTGACCATCCTTAAATCAATTGCTATTCACTTTAAAGTAGCTGCTTTTATATCAGCAACTAGCTTTTTGAAATTAATTAGTTTTATAATTTTTGAATGCCTTGAATATTGTAATTGTTATATACATTACTGGCAAAAAAATGAAATGCATTTAATGGAATGTGCCTAAAAAATGTATGCTGAGAATATCTTAGAAAAATGATAATGCTACTACTCCATTACTTGACAGGATAAATGGGATAGCATGTTCAGGAAGTGGAAAGATAATAAGCAGCTCTTTCATCAGATTAATTATTTAATATTTTGATTTGCTGCTTTTTTTTTTTTAAATGATAATGCTACTACTCCATTACTTGACAGGAAAAATGGGATAGCATGTCCAGGAGGTGGAAGGATAATAAGCAGCTCTTTCATCGTATTAAACTTTTTCTTATTGATGAGGTATTTTGCAACTTTAAAAGTCTTCAAGCTATTTGTTATTTATTGATTTCTAAGATCCAAGTACTCTTAAAAAATAGATGTGTTTTTTATCCATAATTTATTTTCTATATTAAAGGATGGACCAGATTCATCTTAACTAGCAGCAAATTGTAATCCTGTATAATTAACATAACCAGTATTGAGTAACTAAGAAATCATGATCATCTGATCTTGGTAGGATAACGAAAACAGAGAATGTGTACACTAACTTAAAATATCTCACCTATATTTGGATCACTTAATTTATTTTCTTTCCTTCTCAGATCCATACACTGAATGATCGAAACAGAGGAGCCACAGTGGAGGCTGTAGTAAGTCGGATGAAAATTCTACAGTCTGCTCACATGAACGGAGATGAACATTACATTCGTTTCATTGCTGTCTCAGCTACTATGCCCAATTATAGTGATGTAATGCCATTTTATTTTTTTCTGTATTCTTATTTATAAAAATCAGTAATTCATACCCTTAAGCTCAACCTAGAACTTATTACTCTATCAGAATTAAAATGACTTTAACGGTGATTGTTCCATATTTACATCAGACCTGCCCTTGATTTGTTTGCGTTCTTTTGAACTTTATATTTCAGCTATTTTGGTCACACTTATCAAAATTTAAAATTTACATATAACATGACATACTCCTTAGATTTCTGAATCAGTGTCATTTGTTAGTATCTATAGTGTAAAAGAAGTTTGGATGGTAGGGCACAAATTCAAATTTTAAAAACGAAACTTAATTACGGAATTTTCATTGCAGATTGCAGAGTGGTTAGGTCAGCCATCAAAACCAGCAACAGCTTTCAAGTATGAATTGCCCTAGCCCAGTGGTTACAGATTATGCAGTTGAATAATAATGATAATTTTGAACACAATGATACATTCTTTGAGACAACCCAAATAAAATATTGAACAAAGTCTGAGTTTTTATGATAATCTTTTAGTTTTATAGTAGGATTGGGACAAGCAAAAATACATGATACTTCATTAAAATTTGTCCTTATCTCTTACAGCTTAGGGGAATCATTTAGACCAGTTAAACTTGAAAAGATTGTGCTTGGCTTCCCTTTCAAAGAAGGCACATCAGATTTTCGTTTTGACATGAATCTGTCTTATCGTCTTAGGGCAGCTATTGATACATATTCTCATTCAAAGCCAACACTTGTGGTAAGCTTTTTCCAGTTTATTTTTTATCTTTATCCTTTCTGTTTAAGAGGCATGACTAGATATAAAAATAAATAAATGTGCATCAGAACACCATCAATCAAATTAAAAAATTTATATGACCATTAAAAAAAAACATTTTCCCAACAACGTTATGTGCAATAAATGTCATAGTAAGGAAGCAAATTATCACAAATGTACCAAAGAAAAGCCAAAAATTTACATTATTAATCATTTATAGCACATGTTGAGCTGTTCCAATTAAATCTTTGTATGCTCTGAAGTGTTTACGAGCTCAAATAGATAAAGATTAAAAAAATCTCTACTCAAAATATGTTCAGCAAGATAACTGAAATATAAATATGCAATTATTAAGTGCATCTTAAAGACGTTAAAGTTCCAAGTAACTATTATTATTTTTTATTTTAAAATAATAATCTTTTTCTTACTTGTAGTAAACATTGATGTAAATTACAATTTCTTATGGAGTTTTAATTTAAATTATTGTAATTTACCTGTTGTAAAAATATTAAATAGCCTTAAAAAACTACTGCTTTTTTATATATTCTTTGTTTCTGTAAATCAGTTTTGCTCATCTCGCAAGAGTGTAGTCCAGTCAGCTGATGTCTTAGCAAGAGACATGAGAATCAGTAGTTTCTCAATCAATTTTAGTGGTGAAATACTCCAGAAAGCTGCCATGACAATTCATGAGCATAAACTAGCAGGTAAATATAACTTTCTATAATGAAGTGGGCTATCCGTACCCAGGTACCAGAAGTGAGAGCACTGAGTCAAGATGGACCCAGACACGCAGCGCCGCCATTCGCACCCAGGTACCATTAGACTCAAGCTATTTTGATGTCTTTTGTGGTAGTTTATTTAAACTGAAGAATTAAGTTTACAAACATTTAGTCCATTCAATTATCTTTCATTTGATATCTCATTTTGTCTTACAAACCCAACAATAATATTTTAAATAGTTTTTTAACCCCAACCTCTCACTTCTGGTACTTGGGTACGAATAGTGGCAGCCTTTCTAAAATGTTTAATTGATGAAAATCTGTCTCCCCCCCCCCCCCCTTTTTTATTTGGTCTTCTTTTTTTACTATATTATTAATATTTGTGATCATAGCTTTAAAAATAAAGTCTGTTACAGTTGATTAAAAAATAATGCTCTTTGCTGGTTAATATATAGTGACGTATTTTGTTATCTTTATTGATTATTATAATAACATTGCTTAATTAGAACTACTCCAGCAAGGCATAGGTTTACATCATGCTGGTTTAGACTCACAAGACAGACATGTTGTTGAAGAACTTTTCAAAGCATCACATTTACCTATTTTGGGTAAGTTTCTATGACTTACAAATAACTTGCATATATGTTTTTAATGCAGGCCGACACTAAAAAATGAAAGAAATATTTAAGAATGTTAAAATATTTGATTACTCTCGGCAAAAAAAAAAATTAAATCACATCCCCTTTGTACACAGCAATGCACATCAACCACCACTATTAGTATAAACAAAAAACATAGCCCAAAATCCCCCCTCTTCAAACGCCAATGATAACTATTCTTATAAAGTTATTCAAAAGTGCTAAAATTATTTTCATCATATTAGTTTTCACATACTGTTAAATAAAAATGTACATAATTTTCTTTTAATTGATGACACACCCTATGCTGATTCACAATGGTGTACATATGGTTTATTCCCCCTAGGACATTAGAGAATGTCGTCCCCCCTTATAAACTGTCTAACACAAAAAGTATCAATAATTCAAGCAATTTGCTCTTAAAATTATTGTCACCATTTCTATAAATGAAAAAAATCTAAAAACGATAAAGTACGTCTTTAATAATACTTTATACTTCAAAAATGATGTTGAAAACTCCAAACAAAATTAATTATAAGGTCTGTAGCGTTTATTAATTGCAAAGTTATTTTACTTTCATATTTCAATGATAATTAAACTAAAGCATTGAGCTTAGCAACCACATTTGTTATTAAAAAAATTTGTGCAATCTTTCTATGATTGGGACAAGCAGGATCATGGCACTATCCTGTTAGTTTACTTGCCAATGATTCTCAATTAATCATAAATAATTGGCAATGGTTTTGGAATCTTAAGCAACATAATGTATGTAAGTCATGTCTAAGAAAAAAAATGTGTTCAAAATCTAAGTAAAGTAATCTATTATTCCTGTAACATTACAGCCCATGTAGGGCTTTAGCCTGTCTCACCACTTCCTTCCTTCCACTCAGACCTTACTGATGCTTTTCTTTTCCATGCTCAGATTCCCAGCTGCTTTTTCCACATCATCCATCCATCTGAAGCTAGGTCTGCCTTTGAGTCGTTTCCTCAGTGTTTTTTTTGTGGTGTACCCTCTTCACTCCTCTGTTATTTTGAATTCTTTTTTAAGTGTCCAGCCCAGTGCAGGCTGCCCTTATTTATTTCCCTACTAGCATGGGATCCTGGTATAGTTCAAAGAATTCCTTGTTGGTTCCTATACTCCATCCATATTCATTCTTTGAAATTAAGAAAATTATTATTGTATTTCACAATAACCTTTTATGTCCATATTACTTTTTTAAACCTTCCTTAACTTCAGCACATTTATTAGAACTAAGACGTTCAGTCTTTTTAAAATACTTTGTAATTTGTCAAGCGCTCAGTGGGCCTTCCTGGCCAACCCACATCAACATTATATATTAGAGCTATTTCAGTCTATATTGTCAATTTTAAATTTTACATCTATTTGAAACATTTATATTTATATTAATATGATCTAATTGTATATTTCAGTTTCAACTAGTACTCTGGCTATGGGTGTTAATCTTCCTGCACATTTAGTTGTTATCAAGTCCACACATTTTTACAATCTGGGTGCAGTTCAAGAGTATTCTGACATGCAAATTCTACAGATGATGGGTCGTGCTGGGCGACCACAGGTCCTATCAAATAAAATTTTACAAAATGAAAAATAAAATCATGATTTGAATTAGAAATAATTATGATATTAAAATTTGAAATTTTGAAAAATCAAAAAGAATTTAACTTGTAATTTATACAAATTTTATAATTAACAAATATTCTCCTTATCAAATAAAAAAGTTATGTTTGTGTAGCTTATCTTCTTACATAATCAAAATGAAAGACTTTGCATAAATAAACAAGAAAACAAATTAAATGCATTAAAATTGTTCTGCATCGTATTTCAGTTTGACATATCAGCAACAGCTGTTATTATGACAAAAAGTCATCTCAAGGTATAATTTTGATTTCTACTTGTAGTTTTTACAAAAATTATCCCTAACACTTACTCAGAAAGAAAAATGTCTTAAAACTGTTTGCAGTCACCTTTTTTTAAAATTACAAAAATGACAGTTTAAATACTGTAATGTATTTTCAGACGAAATATGAATCCCTTGTGAATGGTACTCAACTGATAGAAAGCAGGTAATTCTGTTTTCCCCATTTGAGTTGTTTTTTAAATTTGTTTTAAAAATAAACTTTTGATATTAAATTATCTATTAAAATGATATTTGAGACAAATGTTTACAAAAGTAAATACCTCTGGGAAAACAAGTTCGTTGATATTTCAAAGTTATGAGAGGAACAACCATATATTGTATACATACAGATATTCCATTTTTATGCCCTTTTCCCCCTCTTCTGCATCCCATTACATTTTTAGACACTCTGCATGCTTAAAAAATGATAGAAAGTGTCCCATCTGTCACAAAGTAGCTTATGTATTTTTTAGGTTAGGACTTTTGAAACATGATTTTAAATATTTATTTTAGAATAATAATAAAAGCTTGTTATATTTGAACTAACATATGTGTATGTATGCCTAATTATATTTCCTGGTTGTAAGTATATGAATTTGTGAATGGTCACTGCTATTTCAGTCTTCACAAGCATCTAATTGAACACCTAAATGCTGAAATAGTTCTAGGAACTATCAGTGAGATAAGTCATGTGATAGAATGGTTGAGACATACTTTTCTTTATGTCAGGGCTCTAAAGAATCCAAGAAATTATGGTAAGCTCCATTGCTGCTGTGTAGAGTTGAGACTGTTGGCATTGCTGACATTAAGATTGCTCCTCTCTCTTCTCTGACAGTTTTTTAGTATCTGAATCAGTATAACTACAAGAGTTGTAAATATACAATTATAATGTAAAATCATAGTTAATCTTCAACATTTTCTTTTCTTTATAATGACAATTATTAAAATGCCAATCTCCTTATCTTTTCCCACCCCCAAATCCAATAAAACAACGTCACAAAATAAATTGAGTGTGCCCCCACCATCTCCCCCACTCTAACTATATGACATTGTATGTAAAGAACTCCTTAAAAAGTTTTTTCTCTCTCTGTTTATCTTTTGTTATTTAGTTAATTTGAAATATTTTTTTTTTCTTTTAAGGCAACATTTACTAAATTCATGAAACTATATTATATTATTAGGGCTTCCTTCAAATATGGAAAAGAGGGAAGTGGAGAAAAAGCTTATAGGTAGGTTCCAGACAGGAAGCCAGATAAATGAAAAAATACATTATATATTATATGAGATGAGGTATTGGATTTTAACATATTTTGTTTTTAATTTTGATGTCTGACATGACAAAGGTCATGCAACAGATGTTAGTTCAAAACTGAGCAAGTCATACTATCTAATAGTATGTAATACCCTGTAGTATTACCAAGATTTCATGGTTACATAAGTCAGTTTACGGCAATACAGAAAATGGAAACACACAATTTAGCATCAAGTAGCAAGGTCAGTGCTCTGAAAAAGATTTGAAAATTTTTTCGTGTGTAACATTGTTTCGGTTTCAAGTGTGCCGTGATATAAAACTTACAGATTTGACAAATTGTGGGCTTTAATTCTATATAAATGTTAATCAATTTAACTTGGGTGAGGAGTGTTGATATTAGGATGCATAGTTTTGGTCATGACACATTGATATCTTTTGGTGTCACTTTCTTTAATGAGTTGAAAATTTAGATTTTCTCAAAGGCTAATAACCTAAAAAAGAAAGCATGTCAAAATAACTATTAAAATTAAAATCCTGTTACAGGATATCTAGTACAAATTATATAACTCTGTGCCAAAACAAAAATATCATTTTAATGTTCAATTAGAAATGTACATTTTCCCTGGATTTACTTACATTCTGAAAGAAGAGTATTGTTTATTTTCACCATTAGGACTAGATGTGATGGTTTCAGCACTGAGTCCATATTGATCCTACAGAAGAAATGGTCTATAAGTATAAGCTTTCAAGCTGTGGAAAATTACCCTGCTTGCAAACAAACGAATGTGATCGACTGCACCAAATAGATTTGGTAGAAAATAAAATGCTTATATTTTCAGAATCTTTTGGGGATTTTCACAATAGGACAGTTTTATTCCTGGCTTGTAATCATATAGAAATTTGTCATTACTCTTAATTTATGGTCATTAATATGTTTTATGTCAGATCTTTGCCTGGAAAAATTTCATCTTCTCACAAGCTTAAATCTTGTTTCCATTGATGAAAGTACTGGCACTATTCAACCTACAGGTATTGGACATGTTCTGATCACCAGCTATTTTTATTGTCAATTCTATGCAATTTAAAATATATATGATATTTTCATGAAGAAATTGTGAAATAGAATAAATGAATAATAAACTAGACTACTAAATTAAGTTTTGCACTAATTTTTAGCATATAAAATAAAAAAAAAAGAATTGTTTTTTAAATTTGCTAATATAATTCTCATTTATGAAAACAATTTAAAGTCCCAATTATATATTTAAGTGTCTTTATATCTCCGTTTTAAGGAACTGGAAAACTAATGGCCAGATACTGTATTGCATATAAAACAATGAACCAGTTTCATAAGATGGGAGAAAATCACAAAAATATTGCCGAAATGGTAGGTTATCTCCAGCCTGATTTTCATATTCTTTATAATTGTTGCATTCTGTAATTGTTATTTTGTTAAATTTTCACATTTAAAAACTGTAAATTTGTACAAATACATTCATTTAGAGGAGGAATGGTTTGCATTACTGTCGATTTAAAAATGTATTTGCTATTACTATTAAATCAACTTGTTATAAATATTAAATCAATTTTTAGCGGTAAATGTTTAGGCAATGAATTTTTTCTTTAAAGAATGGAAACAAATAATTTTGAAAATAAAAGCTTTGGATCAAAGTTTAATGTCACTATCATATTTTAAAAACTTTTTCAATTATCATGTTAAAAAGAAAAAATCTATAAATTTTTTAAATACAAACTTTCAATTCTTGTTCCTATCACTATCAGCTAGAAGAAATGGCTCATTGTGCTGAGTTTGAAGATATCCAACTTAGAACCAATGAGAAGAAAATACTCAACTCCCTTAACAAAGACAAAAATAAAGAGACTATCAGGTTTTACAAAGCTTTACCGATACTAAATAGTAAATTTATAATGTGTTTAAAATCTTTGACAGGTTCAGCTTTATCACCAAAAAATAACATATCTTAACAAATTGAAGTTGTACTCTTAATATATTCTTTAAAACAGAACTTACAAATCAGATGCAAAACAACGACAATTGTGTTCACAAGGGCTAAATAATAAAAGTCAGCTTTAATAATTTGCTTTTGCAACGGCTCCTTAACTTGACACTTGGCCTGCTATATTCATGTAACAATATTTTGAATTACCCCCTTTTAAGATTCCCTATGCAAGGAAAGATTAAAACTGGACCAATGAAAGTCTACTGGTAAGAACTTTTATGATTTTTTACTAACAACGTATTTGTAATTATATTAATTTTTAAAATTAATTAGATTAGTTTAAATTACCATATTTAATAGCAAATTAATTTGTAAAGTGTTCACAGCTTTTTTTTTGAATTATGATAGTTAATCTGTGGTTTTACATGTATCTCCAGCTTGATTCAAGCCCAGCTCAGCTGTATGTCTATACAAGACTTCTCTCTGTCTCAGGATATGGCCAAAATCTTTAGAGTAGGACAGCGTGTGGCTAAATGTAAGCCCACTTGTTCACATATCCTAAAGGTTATTTCATCTTTAAATAAGCTGAGTGGTGAAGCTGCAGCTGACAGTGTTTTTATGTGTATTTATATTTGGGTTTATAAACTCTCAAAGACATGCATGTCTTGAGGACTAAAGCCTTTATTTAGTTCTTACAGTGTTGTATAAAATGGTGTAGTAGAAGAAAATCCTAAGTAAAAGTTTGAAGCAAAAATCCTACGCAATTCGTAAGAAAAAGCATTTTTTTAAAAAAATGAAAATATCTGAAAATATGCAAATAGTACAGGTTAACAATTTTCAGCCTAACACTAACAATGAATTACACAGCTAACAGTAAGCAGGTTACATAACTCTGTAATTACAGGCTCTGACAAAATATACTCATTAAAAATTATATTCTTGTAATAATGTTTCATTATAAAATAAATCACTTGGCAGGGTTTAACTTGTATCACTTACCCCATCTTACATTCAGAATCATTGTGAGACGTGAGGGTTAACATATCGGTCTAGAAATTACATTTGTACTGTTATCCAGGTATGATGTCTATATTAGATGCACCCATAGCAGGACATTTACTTCAATGTTATAAACTATAAGAACCATTGATTTGATAGTTTATCAATTAACCGCTGTGTCTTTTAAGATAAAAGTGCATTGTAGAATGTCTAATTATTTAATACAGTTGATAATAACACACGCACCAATTCCTATGTGAGAATTTAGCTCATGGCAGGATAGTTAGCCTACTACACAAATTTTACATATATTTGCTGGTTGGATACTGTTGTATCAATAGCTTATAAGCCCATTGAAGTATGTGTAACCAGAGCCATATAACGGTTGGTATTATGTTCAAGTACACTCTGGTATCTAATTCCGTGTGAGTGTAAGAATTAGTGGATGGCTGTATGTTCAACCATCACAATATCATGGTTACTTACTTATGCCTTTTTTTTTTACCCCATCTGGGGCTTAGGCTGTCAACAAGAATTTCCATTTATCTCGATCCTGTGCTTTCCTTTCCAGTTGCCTCTAGGTGTATCCCATACTTTGTGGTTTTGCCTCTAGCTCACGTTTCCATGCATGCTTAGGTCTTCCTCTCTTTCTTTTTCCCTATGGATTCCATGTTGAGGATTGTCTAATGATGTTATTTGGTGGTTTTTGGAGAGTGTGCCCTATCCACCTCCATCTTTTCCTTATGTCTTTATTAATAGGCTCCTGATATGTCCTTTCCAGTAAGTCTTTGTTGGTGATGGTGTTTGGCTATTTGATGCTCAGGATCTTTTTAAAGTAAGTGTTTATGAAGGTCTGTACTTTCTGCGTAATGCTTGCTGTTGTTCTCCAAGTTTCGAAATTTGTGTTGAAGATTCTGAATTTGGTTTGCAGAGTCAAAACAGATGAGTTTTAAGGGACTTTTTAAAAGTGGACGAGGTTTCACAATGACGGACATGGAAGGGGAGCTGGTTCCAGAAAGAGAGCCCATGGAAGTAGAAGGAGCGTTCACCGATGATCTTAGTTTTGGTTCTTGTGATTGAGAGGGTTCTATTGTCAATACATTTCCTCCCAGAAAGATATGTTCTTGGTTGGCTGAGTTTACCTTCATGATCTTTATCTTGCTTTTATTTATATTGAGTCCGAGCTGTGCTGAAATGGTGGCAATGTCTTTAGTCTTATGCTGCATTTGTTACTGGTTGTGGTACAGAAGTACAATGCCATCTGCAAAGTCTAGGTCATTCAGTTGTTCCCAGGGTGTCCACTTTATCCCATTCCTCTTTTTGTCTTTGGATTTTTTCATTATTTAGTCAATGGCAAGGATGAATAGGAAGGAGGACAAGAGATATATTTGTCTGACTCATTTTCCACCTTAAAGGCATCTGTCAGTCTACCTTGGTGTATCACCCTGCATGTCATTTCTTCATAAGAACTCTGAATGATCCTGACTAGTTTTCCTGGTCCATCATAACATTAATAGCATGGTTACAAGTCAAAGTGACGGAGCTAACAAGTGATTAAAATACTGCCTAAAATAAATCTATTACTTGACTTCTGGCAGATTTACCACGGTAAATTGACAATCCTTGGAGAATCCAACCCAAAGTCAAAATCCGGGACTAATCCCCTTAGACTTATATGTGTCTGTTCACATTTTGTCTCGGCCAGCTCAGATATGCTTTCATTTTTATATAAGTTAAATGGTCTTTGATATTTTTAAATAAGTGGGTGCCGTGCACAGCACCCCCTCCCCAATGGATGAATGTGAAAACTCCCTTAATTACTTAATATTACAATATCCTCCAAAGATGCAGACTTACAAATATGCTAAGGTATAGAGAATAAAATCCACTTTCCGACAAGATATAATTTTAGCATAATACTCTAGGGTTCCAGAGAAATAGATTATTGAACTTATACAAAAAGCAAAAATAGTGGTTTCATTTCTAAGTGGTGGGGGAGGAGCCGTTCATGCAAATGTTGTGATGGCCTAACCCATAGGTCAAATTTTAAGACAGTGTTGGGTGGTGAACGCTCTGTTTCGTAAAAGCATGGCATGGAATTCCACGCACACATATATTTATATATGTATATATATTGAAGTGTTAAATATTTCAGAAAGATTTACTTGGAATATGATATACATTTGAATGAACAGGGAAGCCATTAAGTTTCATGAGAATTTAAACTAGTGCGCTTCAATCTGGGTTATTTAAAATCTTAAATATCCATCAACAAAGATAAAGCATACAAACTAAAATTATTAAGTTTATCTTCAAAATTGTTATTTCTGAACAGGTCTAATGGAACTGATCTTTCAAGGTAACTGCTATTCAGCCTTATTACATGCAATACTTATATATAAAGCATTCAAGTGTAAGCTGTGGTTTGATTCAAGATATGTGGCCCGACAACTGGATGGCATTGGTAAGTATTTTTATTAACCTGAGTAAGGTGATTCAAATTTAAAATAATGGAGAATTCTGGTGCAACCCATCTAAAAGACTAACTAACTACTACCAATCAATCACACTTTTAAAACCATGTGTAAAATTTCAAGAAGACCCTAAAGTTTACTTTTAATAGTTAAAATTAAATATTAATTAGTAAAGTTAAAATTAAATATGAATTATAGTAAAATTTCCATTCTTGGTTATTCCCAGCAAAATTTGTTGGACATGATTAAACATTTAATAATGCCACTAACTCTAAATTCCCTTTACATAAACCCAATCACACTAAAAAAACACATAGCTCTAAATCAAAACTATACAATTGTATTTAATGACTCGATCTTAAATTCATATCTTTAAATGTCTCATCTGGTAAATAAGTGATTGGATGGTTTAAAGTTATATAGTAATTGATCAGTAAAAAAACTCAGTAAATTTTAGTAATTTTTTTTCCTCTAATTTCATTAAGTTTCATAAAGAGAATCTACTCAGACTCACAATATTAATTTTACTCTTTTATAGGTCCAACAATGTCATTGAGTCTTGCCAATTCAGGATTATCATCTTTCCAGAAAATTGAACAGGCTAATGCAAGGGATATTGAACTGGTATGGTACTGGTACTTGCCTCAAGATATTAACAAATTAATAACTCTAAGATATTTATCCAGACATGTTTCCAAGTGTGGCTGGCAGTGTGATGGTGATAAGACAGTGGACAGTTTTAAATTTGTTTATTTTATAATCTTGAGATCAGGTCTTGAGGATTTTAGCTTTATTTGGTCCTGTAAACAAAGCCAAAGAAAAAAGTATCAAAATCCAAGGAAGAATCTAAAGAATAATATATAGAAAAAGTCTTTAAAAAAAAGGACACCATAAACCCTCCAAATGTGCCGATGAACAATGGTGCACTCTAGAGAGCATGTACGTCACATAACGACAAAGACGGTCTCTTACTTGTCCTCTAGCAGATTTGTGGTAAAATGACAATCCCTAGAGATTACAACCCTAATAAAAGCCAAAATATTGGACCAAAACCCTCAATACTTAAATGTGTCCGTTTTGTCACAGCTATCAAAGATACACTTTTATATTTCTATAAGTTAAAGTCCTGCTTAAAAATAACTCATGAAAATTTTTTTTCTTTTTTTTATAATTGAGGAGGGCCATTTTGGAAGAGAGAAATATATCTGCATCTCAGAAGTTGAAAATAAGTTCTTTATCAGTACTATTTATTTAAAGCTTGTAGTACATGAGCACCAAAGGTAGAGATGGAATTAGCTCTTATTATTTTTAGAAAAAGAGTTACTAATAAACTTTAAACATGAATGTAGAAATATTTCCCTTCACACCATTGCAAGAGGGGTGGGAGTAAAATGTAATTTGTGATCACTATAATGTGAAGGAATATTCAAAACTACACCATGTTGTCATGGTCTGATCGCGTCATGTTGTTCTGGGTATGGTTGTGAGTGTTAGTGTTTTTCCCCTTTAAATTTTCCCCCTTTAATCCCATGAATTTTCTCAGTCACGGATGACCGTGATGGTGTGTTGAATACAAACCACATGAAGAAAACGAGTGTGTGTAATTAGTGTGATGTATAGAGTGACCATTGTTGTGGATGTAAGAAGATTAGTACATTTTGCGAGGAGTTGTGTAGGTATATTTCTTGTTATAATATGTGTAGGATTTCTGGACACGTCTATTTGTTCTGAACACAAGTGACTATTTCTTATGTTTTCTCCACTGTCATGCAAATGAAGCCAGTAAATAAAAAGAAACCTGAATCTTTTCACAGCTCTTTGTTGTTACTTGAAACATACAACACATCAGCTCTGAAGGGGCGAGAAGGAAAGGTGTTCTAGACACATTTTTTCTGTGGCATAACAAAGGGGACCTCACCTCTAGACAACGCACCATCCGCCACACATGTTTTTTCTTGCAATATTTAATTTGCACATGTTAGCTATTAGAAAAGTAAAGTAAAGAAGTGGGTGGAAGCGTAAATTTGGTTATACACTTTATTTATGCTCCCTTCCTTTCCTTTCTTTTTCATGCTTTTAGGGTACAGCTATTCCTTACAGTCAAATGTTCATTTGTAAATTTTAATTCTAAAAATCTTGGAGTAAAAAAGATGCTAAATTTTTGTTTGAAGTTGTAAATTTCGAGAGCTAATTGACATAGTAAAGTTATTTTTTATGTTTTAAAAATATTTAAATTAATGTTACAGTATTTTACTTGCTGTTTTGATGTTCTGCTTTTACAAATCCCATTAAGTATTCTCTGTTCTTGCTGTTTTGATGTTCTGCTTTTACAAATCCCATTAAGTATTCTCTGTTCTTACTGAAACTTTCATCATATCACCCCAAGTTTTTCCACTAGACCATTTATAAATATAATTTGATATTTAATTTTGCCTTGTTTTAGATAGTGAACCGACACCCACCATTTGGCAATCAAATCAAAGAAGCTGTTTTAGCACTACCAAGATATGAACTCTCTGTAGAGCAGGTGTTGTATTATTTTATTTTTTACATTTGTCATGACAAAAGCAAAATTTATTTTGAAAATTCAATATTTTAGTTATACAGATTTGAAATGCACATTTAACTAGCTCAAATCACAATAATGTATGTATAATTATTTCTTTCATAGATGAAGGGCTACAAACCAAACAAAGCAGTGTTAATGATCAATGTAGACTTGGCCAATCATTGTATATTAGAGAGCAGGCCTAGCAATCAGCACAATCATCAATCCATACTTATTATTGGAGATGCTGAGGACAAAATTGTTTTGAAATGGCGAGTCATGTGAGTCTTTATTTATTTCAAGATCAAAATTAATGTTCTCTAGTTTATTCTATTTTTGAAAGAGGCCCATTTAGATTAATACAATGGCTTACTTTGCAAAATAAATTGACATTTACAACATCATAAAATTTTACACTTTTTGGACAATATATACTCACACTGTCATCTCATGTCACAAAAACCCAAACCCTGCACTGTGTAATTACACCCCCTAAAATGTAAGTGCAAATTTTTAGCATGAAGTGAAGCACATATGCAGTTTAGAAGTTAACTGAGTCGATATAAAAACATTAAAAAAGGTTAAGAATATAAGACTTTTTCAAGTGTTTTTCAGTCTATTTGTGTTAAAAAACCTGAGTTGTTCCTCATTTCTGAATTAATTTGTGATTTATTAATATCAAGCCTAAATAAAATCATTAATAATATTTCTACATCTATTTTTTTATTTGAATATATATTAAGATTCAGACGTATTACTATTAATGAAAGCTTAAAATAAATTTCCATGTGTTCATTTAGTTTGATAGGTACAGAGAAAATTATTATGACTAAAATGATTCCTGAAAATTAGTTGGAAAATAAATGACTGATGCTCTTATGCCAAGGGTAGTAGTATTCGTATGAATTTTATAAAAGTCAAAATATAAATTGGACACATTAAAAAAAAATTTTTGTTTATTAACACTCCTTGATAGCTTTTTGTTTGTTTTCAAATAATGGCAACATTATTATACACAATTAATAACCGTATTTATCGGCGTATAACACGCACTTTTCTCCCTGAAAATAGGGGGAAAATGATGTGTGCGTGTTATACACCGATATAATGTTAAGTTTTTCCCTGAAATTTCCTTCTTAAAATGGGGTGCGTGTTATACGCCAATAAATACGGTAAATAATAAAGCATTTCTTTGTCCAGGGATGCACCTATACTGAGATATGGAGCACTGTCAAAAACTGTTGAAGTGACCAGAAATGCCTGTGGGACCAAGTTAACAATCAGTTTGTTAAGTCAAGACTGGGGTAATCCTTCAGTCATTTTATTTAATTTTTTTTAAAAAGGGTTTGAATGCATTATACGAAAGTCTGAAAAACGTCAATCCAAATTTACCTTCGCCACTCTATGGGGAATCTCTTAGAGACTTTTAATTATGAATTTAGATGACTTGTTAAAGCCATTTTTTATGGTTAACCCCTGCCCTGTCCTTCTCTGCCAACCAGCCACATACTCCCCTACCATCTCATTGGTCTCAATTACTCCATGATCCACTCGATGTCCTTCTCACCATCCACACCCTGTTTACCAAATTAGAAAAAATTATGATTAATAAAGAATCATTTTCGTTACATTATATTAGTGAATTATATGTAACATTCTTATCAATCAGTAATGGCAAATATTTAATTTTAAGAATTCAAATACCTAGCTCATGATATGACATAATTTATGAAAAGGAATAACTTTTGGTTATTTTCAATGCAGAATTTCTATACCTTCTCTAGTAGGCCATTTCTCGTTTGGGGGGGGGGGGGTCATTTTAATTTTTACTGTTTTTTTCTAACACAAGCTATGAATATTTAAAATGAAAGTATATGGGCCTAATTTACAAAAATTATTGTTAAATGGAGGATTTTTACACAAAGTGACAAAATGTGTTATCTCAAAATTTAAGGGGTTATATAAAAAAAATGTGTAAGTGTCAACAGACAGTTTTTATTTCTGAGAAAATAATTAATATTATAAGTGCTTAATCTGATAGCAAACTAATAATTTTGTTGAAAATTGTTTAAATTATTTTTGTCTTTATTAAAATGAATAAAGAAAGTAATTCACTGTTGTAATATAATTTTGATTTTTACAGTTGGGCTTGATATTCAGACAGATTATGATCCTATTTATTCAAATGACTGGTTTGGTCTTGTGAAAACTCCAACACTTCCCAAGGTATAGGGTCCTTTTTTAAGTTTTAATAACATTGGAACAGTAGTTTTGTTTTTACATCATTATTAAAGTTCCATAGTCTCAAAACAGACTAACTAATATATTTATTTAAAAAAAATAATTTCATCTCAAAATTATTTTATTATAGAATTCAGTGGCATAGCTGGAGTTATTGTTCCAGTAGTGGGCCAAGAATTTTGATTGCCCCCCCCCCTCCCCCTTCTTTCCCTTCAACAAAAAACCCCAAACTCTACAGTTTGCCGAAAATGCTGCCCCAAATGTACATAGAAAAACGTGTCACCTGGGTTGGACAACCCCTCTTCAGCCCCTTTTCCTATGCCACTAATAGAATGTCTTTGTAGCATACAGGAAGACATTTACCAATAACAAAAATTAATACAAATGTAAATAAATATGTAGCCGTGTGGTGACGTAGCTTACAGTTTAAATGAAATCACAATAAAACAATCAGGTCTGAGAACTATAGCTTTTTAATGTAAGGTACAATCCGTTGACAGAGCTGACAGGAAAATCTCTCACACCTGCCATCGACCCGACGCATCCGTTCCACACCACAATCTCAAAGATGTACACACTTCAAGTCCCAGTTCGCCACCCCCCCCCCCCCCAATTCCCGCGTCTAAATAACCTACATAAAATTTAAGGCCAGTACACGGCTGAGTGTTACGTTGAATGACCATGGATAATGGATGTGTACGTGCTTGGGGTTACCCATAGCAGTCACACTATGACTATGCGAGTGGATTCTCTTATATAGTGGCACATTGCCACAAATATTTTAAAATGACAAAACGTAGATTAATGGCCACTTTTTTAATAAAAAAACATGCAGCATGTGTTGTTTGTTACAATCAATTATCATGGATAAATGCCTGATTATTTGTTTAACTAGCCAAGATTGTTATTGTGTACTCAGGTTAATATTTCTTCATGTAATCCTACTTCCGGCAACAAAACGAAATCTCTAAATCTTTTTTTACTGTGCTTGGTTACTTGTCATACTTCTTTTTGTCTTGTTTGCTGGTGAAGGCTCTATGCCAAAATATCCAAATCTTTTGTCCTGTCTATGAATTCAAGCTTAGCATACCTTATATTTCATTTAACATTTCAGATGATTTTAGACAAAATATGTACGATGTAGCCCAACTCTTAAACATTTTTCTCATGTATAAAATCGATATGAATGTTTTTTTCATATGTGGTTAACATTTTATAAAGCATCAAAAGTATACTGACAACTTCTTGCAATTATATGATTTCTTCAGACGCAAACACTGGCTTCCAAACTGCAAGCAGCTATTGGAAATAAAAAAACTAAGAGTAGGCTGGAATACTTATTTTTATAAATGTTTTAGTTATAATTTTGTTAATTAAATCATTAAAATAGGGTTTTGAAGTATTCAATCCAGATCTTTGTTCAGGCTCTTATGATGTTAAATGTTTTTACATCTCGCAGAGGTAATAAAATATTTTCTTACCTTGCCTCACAGCATTGCCATATTAATGGTAAAAATAGTGATATTAGAGACAGCCTCCAATCTATTTTACAGATTAAAGTTAAAATAGATATCTTGCTATTTGGGATTCATAATTTCAAGGGAAAAGTTTGCTTATGTTTGCACAATGATAAGTGATTTACAATACCAATAACATTTAGGATAATTTTGTGTGTGTGTGTGTGTACAGGATTTTTATGCAGGATTTTTGAGTCTCTGCAGGGTTTTCTAGGGCATGCATTTCCATGGTAGGACCTATATAATTAAATGCAATTCATGTCATCTTTCAAATAAGGGTCCCTTTTTTCAAATAGGAAATTTAATAAAAACAATGCCCAACAGCAGTGAAAATCCATGTAATGAATGTCAGCACAAATGTCTTGACAAAATGAAATGTGGACATAAATGCTGCAAACCTAATGGTTTCAAGCGACCCATTACAACATCTGCTTCGCAACAAGGAGCCAAGCTGGCCAAAAAGGAATGCACAAATTACCAAGTTAACAAATCCACAAAAGCAATGTTGGACATTATTAAAAATCAAAGGGAAGCTTCACCTCAGGTATTTTCACTTCTTCCCAATAAAATAAGGTTTATTTTTAAAATAAAATTTAGATTATAATGACTTTGGGATCACCTTACTTGCTTGCTTTAAGCAACATATAATTAATCTGTAGTAAGGTGAGCCAAAAGCAATATGCTTTAGAATTATTTAGGTAACATTAGATTGTAATTTTTTTTGGAGTGGTGTTGTAGGGCTACATAATTTTTGAAGTGTATATTATTTCTGTTACTGGTAGTTCAATTAGCCATTGACAATGGTTTTCAAAGTTTTTCTATTGTGATTGCCCAAAACACATTTATATATCATTGTGGCACCCTCCTACCTTTACTTATTCAGTACAAGTGTGAGGTTAAAACAAGAAGCCAGTCTAAACTATATTGCCTTCATAGACCTGTCGTAGACAATTTACTTGGTCGCCTGGAGCAGATTTTGGGGCTCCTTTGGATATTGGCTTTCCCAAAAAATTGTTATTCAAGTTCAAAACAGTGTGCTTCACCATCAGAGAGATTCCCATCAAGCAGTAGACAGGCTACTTTCTTCACAAACGCCCTTTCACAACTTTTTATTTGTTGGCACCTTTTGGGGATCTTGTGGGCACCCTGGGGGTGTGGCTTCTTACTAGTTGAAAACTACTTCACTATATGACATAGGGAAGGAATCTTAAACTTTGCTAAGAGCACTTTTGTTGGCATAATGCTACATTAGTAAGTGATCAAAGAAATTAAAGAAATACCAAATGAAATAGGCAGACCATTGACTCCAATAATTTCATATTCAATCAATAAAGCAGTTTTAAATAGTATAGATAAATATTCAACTCTAAGTGATGAAAATTTAAAATTAAAATTTATCAGAAATAGGCATACTGCATTCTGCATCGAAAATAGATGGGGGTCAACTTTAAAAAAATGTTATCAAAGTTTAAATGATTTTTTTTTCTTTATGGTGCCATTTGATGTTGTGAACCTTTCATTTGCAATTCAATTAAATAACTAAAGGTACCATAAATCATATATCCTTAAGTATTATATTCCATCTGCATTTCAGGGCAGGATAACCATTGCAAGAAATGAGAAAAATGTGAAACCAGCTCACTATGACAATGTCATAGATAGAGATAATGCACATAAGTACAGTTCCTTATTGGTCAGACAACCACAACCCATTGAAAGATTAATCAAGTCTATGGACAGACCATCACATCCCATTGACAAACAAGTACAAGTTGATGAAAGAATTGTAAAGAAAATGGGAAGACCTGGTAGTCTAGTTGAGATAACATCACAATCTAATGAAAGTACACCAGAGAAAGATAATTGTTATGGTTCTACAATGACATTTAATGACCTGGATGTAAAAGATGGCATCCATGTAGAGACAATTGATCCAATCAGGACTAAAAGAGCTAGTTACAATGTTGCGAAAATTCCTTGTGAGATTACAAATAACAATGAAAATAAGATTCTTACTGTGTCAGACAAACATGCCCGTTGGACTCCATGTACTAATATGAAAAGGAAACAAAAGTTTAGAGATAATTTATTTAATGGCAGAAGCTGTGAAAATTCAATGAGAGGTCAGTATTTTTTGTTGCTTGGAGCATTGAGTATCAACTATTGTACTTTGTGGTTTAGTAGTCTGTCATCTTCTGTCCTGGTTTTATCCTGTTGTTATAGTGAATATTTTAATGGTTAGCCTGTTGTGTTTGTAAACTGAAATCAAATATGGTAAGTAATTATGTCTTATTTTTGTGTATTAGATTTCAGCATACATCCTGTGCCAGTATATTGATCTTCAAATCCAAAAGGTGCTAGTACACAAAATTTCGGTAATAAATGGAACTACATGTACATGTTCTTCTGGATTTTTTTTATGTGTTGCACAAATCAATTAACAAAAAAAGGATTTTTAGCTTTAATGATCTGTGAAAGAATTTCTGTTTTAATATTATTGTAGCTTCCCAGCAGTTTGAATCTGGAGAAAGCAATGAAAAGACAAACAAAACAGAGTTTGATCTCACTGTAAATCCATGGGCTGATTTAGATGCCTTCAGGCAGAGCAGACAAGACTTCTATAGGAATGGTACTGGTTTTTAACCTATATATGTTCGCTTATCATACAAACATATCCATTTTAAGCCCTATAAAAATGGGGTTAACTGCATTTAAGCCAGTACAACAGTTTTAATATTCATTGATTATGATATTACTTGAGATAAAACAAAACCACAAACATTTTGGGCAAAATCTCTCTTTATTTCCAATTAAGGAAGACCACTACATCTTCAAGTTGGATATGATGCCTATGATGATGACATAGTATGCATGGGTGAAAACAAAGATAATTTAATTGAAATTCATAAAAATAATATGTCTGATGAAGATGTACCTCAAACCTCAGAACACTGTCATAATTTTTCTAATGACTCAGATAAAAATGTGGAAACATTTTGGCCATGTACAGCATCTAGGTAAAGAAAATAAATTCCTTTGTGAATTAGTTAAATGATTCTCAATGTTTTGTAGTCTGCTTTTATTTCTGATCAACATTGGTGGATGGAATAAGTGTAGAATTTACTTATAATACTTCATAATAGTTTCATTTCTTAAAGTTCACAATCATTTCAGATTAAATTTTACATTTCTAATAACATCACAATTACAACAGTAGAGTAACTGACAATTTTCAAAATAATTTATTTAATAATTCCTTTAAAAATTAGCATTTATAATATATAAAGGAATAATTTTATCAACACATACAGTTGTAGAAAAGCAAGGTAGCTGATAATCTCAGCTTTTAAACTTACAAATGACATATAATTTATTGTTTAAGTCTTAAATTTAGTTTGCAATTTGATTAACTTCATAATGTAACAATTAATTCATATTTTTTCTCTTATCAGTGATGAAGAGTTGTGTAAGCTGGTCCCCTGTTCTCCTAAGGTTAAACTGGGTTTGCCTTGCCAAGATTCATCAAATGAGAGAGAAAACTTCTGGCCACCACAATACTATAATCACATTCTTCCTATAGAAATTAACAACTCCCCAAAACCAATTAACCATCATTCTCTACACTGTTTAGACTCAAACTCAAATGCTGAAAGGCACGCAATTCATGATTGCAGCATATGCAAGCAAAAACCATTAAATTTTTTATTGCATAAAGGCATTTTAAATTCCAAAAGCTTTGAACAGTCTTCTCCAGAAACTGAAAAGCAAAATTCTCATCTTTTTCAACAAGGCTTGCTTGCAACTAACTGTTTGATTGGTTCCTCTCAAGACAATGTCTGTAACTTACAACCCAACTCTGGAAAACTTATCCAGCATTGCAATAAATCACCAAATATAAATTGTCCAGGTAGCAGCTTTGCGCCAGGTAACTGTAACACTTAATCATTAATTGATCATAAATCTGTAATTACTTAAAAGTACCCCAATATATTCAGTTGTAATAGCACTTTTTATCAGAAATATTTCTTCCATATCTCTCAGTAACACTATCACTAAAAGAAATGTCATATCTTCTCCCTTACAGAAACAGCTTTTGCAATGGATGATACTTCTACTAGTAAACAATACATGGATAAAATAAATCCATTGCAAGTTGGTAGATCGGCTCTCAGGAACAATATTACTCAATCATCAATTTTTCAGGGAGACAACAGACCCCGTACTCCACATCGCTATGGCCATGTTAAGGCATGGACTAAAAGCAGTAATCGTCTTTCAGATAAGGTAAAAATTGCATTAGTTTTGGAGCTATAGAGTTCCCTAATAGAGATCTGTCTAAAATGATTTTTAAACATTTAAGATTCTCTTTTTTTCCATTCCGGATTTATTGCAGCAGCTTTAACTTAAATGCTAAAACTTTGAAATTTTTTCTTAGCAGATTTTAATCCAATGCCAAGTAGACTGCTATCTTCAACTTTAGTCTCAAACTTAAGTCATTGGTGCTTTTCACTAAATATTTATCTTATTTATCTTCGTCTGAAGAAGAGCTTTATCTTGCTTGATGAGATAATTCAGCCCTAGGTAGGGATAACCCTGGAACAATTTTAACACACTGCTTTGCGGTTTGGGGGGGGGTGGGGGAATCCATAAATGATGTCATGCAAGTAAGGTGGGGGGTCACATATTTGTGGTAAGGTTGTCTATTTTATTGTAAAATAGTGTTTTGTTATTTATGGATGGTCGCAGCCAGATCATTATATTGGTATCCCACAAGGCCAACTTAAAGTTCTTTTCATTTGTCAAAGTTGCCACATAACTTTCAAAAAAAGTAGCAAAGTATTCTTTTATTTCAAGAAAACCCATTTTTGTATCCCACATATAAATGATTAGTAAATTTCTTGAGGCATAATGCAAAAATTGAGATTTTTAAATTATTAAATAAACAAAACACACAACTAATAAGTTAAAAAATGTGGCTTAGATTTTCAAGAATATGATAAAACTTTGCCACATTTCTTTATAGCTTGTAAATTTCTTCTTAAAATATTATTTTTGTTAATGTAATGGATTTCACATTTTAAATTTCCGGACCACATTTCTTCACCTGATTTTTAGAAAATTTTCATGACTTATATTTAGGTTTAATTCCAACACAAAAGCTGCTTTGTTTTATTTGCATATTTTGGTATAATGATGGCTTTTGTATAACTGATTTCATTTAGGTCTACATTTATAGCCATTAAATTGTGAGCAAAAAATGGGAATCTTGTTAAATGCTGAGAGGAATGAGGTCGAAAAAGTCTATATGATTAACAATCTCATTTGGGCAATGAAATAGTTATTGAGCCTAAATGATAACCTTTAATTTGAAAGAATAAATAGTGATAGTGTATTTCTTTTCGTGACCAGATTTCAACCAAACCTACAGTACGTGTTGACACTTCAAGGTCAGTTATTTAACACTTTTTATAATTTTTAAACTATTTTTTTTCTCTTAAAATATTTGTTTCAAGCACATGTCATCATGAGCAAATTACTACTAAAGATTTCCACTATCAATTTTTTTCTGGTATTCATTTTTCTGGTAATTCATTTTTATTTTCTAAAATATAGGATAAATTTATATTTATAAGGGTAGAGATAGGCAGGCAACCATCTGTTGTTACTTCACAACACTATGTTAATCCTGCAATTCTCATGGGCACCTTCAGAACAGTTCAAGTGGTGTCATTTGATGGTCCTGGGTTTCCCAAAGTCATTTAATCTAAAATTTTAATCAGATATTTAATAGTATTTAAGTGCTAGTAGAACAGGTTGATAAATCTTTGCTTGAATTTAGCAGAAAAGATATTCATTAAACTATTAAAATGATCAATATCCTATTCCTTGTCATTATTAAGTGTCCAAAGCAAAATAACATACAATAAGAAACAAGATAAAATGGAGATGGATCTTTTTGTTTCTATCAACCAAAGTAAATTTTTGGAAATATAATTATTACTTGTGGTTTGCAAAACAATTTTAAAAGAAATACTCCTGCACCTTGCAAGCTCAGAGTAGCCATATTTTTTAAAGTAAATGACTGCTTTCTAGTAAGCCCACTTGTCCCCCAGGTCAAACAATCAGAAAGAGCTTTGGGGAATGTTGTAGTTTGCCTGCAGTGGAAAATGTCTTTGAAGGTACCCTTCTAGTGGAATAACCTACATCTTCCATTGTTGACCCCATCCCAACCAAGACTTTTTTGGACTCTCTGGAAGTCTTGTACTTCCTGTACTAATTAACATTGTGAATAATAGCCTTCAGCAGCCACAGTCCCACATCTCTTCAAGGCGGCGGTCGTTAAGAAAAGTGGCCTGAACCCAAATGACTGCAGGAATTTTTGCCTTGTCTCCAAACTGCCCTTTGTATCTAAACTTCTTGAGAGAGTTATGTCACAGCAGCATCTTAACACTTATGACCTGCTTGATAAGTCTCAATCTGCAGCTTGATGTGGTCACAGCTGTGAGACAACACTACTCTCTGTCAAGAATGATGTTCTTTGCAATGCTAACCACTGCGATCTGACACTATTATTCCTGTTGTACCTCAAGTGATGCTTTTGAAATAATTGACCATGAGCTTCTTCTGTCAAGATTTCTGAATGACGCGGACATCTCTGGATTTACTTGCATCGCTGGTTTACTTCTTATCTGGCAGACAGGACTCAGTGTATTGTGGTGAATCATGTATCTTCCAAGGACACTTCTCTTACCTACTGCATGCCACAGGGCTCAGTTTTAGGATCTATCCTGTTCTTCATGTACACAAGCCAGCATGGCAGAATTATTGAACTTCATGATCTATCCCACAAATTATTTGCGGAAAATGCAGAACTGCACAAGAGTTTCCGCCCTGATCCGTGGGACTCTGCTGCTGCTGTTCAGGTTGTCGAGGACTGCTGTCCTGTGGTGAAATCATGGATGGCATCAAACAGACTTAAATGACAATAAGACAGACGCAATGTGTAGTTTTGATGCCGATCTTCAGAAAAATGCCATGTAATCAATAAAAGTTGGTGCTTCTGAGATCCTTTGTCCAACTCTGTTAAAGACCTTGGCTTCTAAACTGACATTAAACTCACAATGATTTCTGATCAGTTCTTTTGTCAGGGCTTGTTTCTGTCATCTACAGACCCTGGATCAGCTGCATCCTCAACTTAATAAGAGAACAGCCAATGCCATAGCATTCACTCTAATACAATCAAGATTAGATTACTGTAACAATTGTCTGTGGGGTTTACCTCAAAACCAAATTCAGAGACTCCAGAAGGTACAAAATACTGCAGCACGCATTGTATCGCGCATAAAGAAATCTACCATATCACCCCAGCTCTTAAAGTAAGTTAAAGATCTCCACTGGCTTCCTGTGAGTGAGTGCATTAACTACAAAATTCTGTACCTGGCGTAAAGCTGTATGGGAGGCTCTGCACCTGAATATCTTAAAGAACTTAATTCCAAACTTATATCCTTAAAGAGGCTGCGCTTTTCAACAAAGTCCATGCTCAGAGTTCCCAGTGTGGATGGACACAGAAAGAAGTCATACAGAGTATACTCTTTTGAAACAATAGCACCTAAATTATGGAACAGTTTACCTGTCTTTAAGGGACTTTAAAAATGATAAAAAATCATTTAATAGACATTTAAAGACATTAATCTTTAAATATAGTTTATGACATCAGAGCGCTTTGAGCATGCTAGAATAGCATGGACAAAAGCATTATAAAAGTAATCAATCAACATCAGATATCCTTAAAATAGAGTAATATGTTTTACAAGCTAAAATAAAAAGTATATGTTCTTTTCATTAATGATCATAATATTTATTAGTATGTTGCCAATATCATTTTTCCCCCATATATATTCAAATTTATGAATGCTGTTTTCTAAATTTCTTTTCAGACTAGAACAAGAAAATTCTCAAGCTACTTGGAGTTTATTTGATGGAATATTTTAATTTTTGTTTAACCCATGACTTTAAAAAATCTATGTACCTGAAATATAATTCCATTGAAAATTTTCAAATTAATTTTTGCTGTTTCATTGTAGATTTTGAATAGTTTATGATGTTCTTAAAAAAATTAATTTTTGTTATGTGTCAGTTCAATGAGTGTAACAACCTAAAAAGTTATTTCAAATATACTATTAATTCTTATAATTGATGTCACAAATTTTTGACCACCCCCTTCCACCTGTCACAAATTCTCAACCCCCCCCCCCTCGGAGTGTGACATAAAATTTGTGAACGACCCCTTGTCTTTAATGTTTTTTAACACTATTTTTTTAAACTGATAACTCAGTTAGTTGATACTTCTACCACCTAGAGAAAATTACAAATTTCTTGTAACAATGGATAAATATGTTTTATTTGGTGATTTTATAGTAAAATTAGGACAATAATTAAAAACAAAGAGTTATCCTTCCCACTGTTTCGGTAATAAGCAAATTTCATTTTATAAAATCAATCATTCCTTCCACTTCCATTAATAATAATAAATGAATTATATATATACAGTAAAAAAATGTTGATATTATTATCTACAATATAAAAATAATAAATGAATAGATTAAAACAAATATACACAATGATTCTTACACTGAGGGGGCATTTTTAAATAACTGAAACTAACAACAGATTTTATAATAAATAATTTAGTTTTAAATAAATTTGTAAACATTAATGGTTAAATCAATAACATTTCTGAATGTTCAAGCATAATCTAGTTTCACAACATGGTGCTCTCAAGGTAATAAAATATTCTTACAACTTCAAATAACATAGATTAGTACAAACAAATTTTGAGTTGCATACTGATGTGAAAGGAAATTTTCTCAACTTTCATCAGTTCATATAGTAACTAATTCAGGTAACATAACTTCTTCATTACAGTATTTCAGTCTGCTACCTCGTTAGGAAATCTTTTCAGTCCTATAAAAAAAAACACTTAAATTTTTGTTAAGTTTACCAAGAATTTTGCTTAGCGTTTTTTCATTTCAAACAGTTAGTAATAAAGACATTTACATTTTTTATATTTTTCCTTCTCTTTATCATTAAGATTTAAATTTTAAGTTGAGCATTTATCTTATTTTTCCACAAAGTGTAATGAATCGGTTAAATAAGAAAAATGAGCTTGATGGGATTTTAAGCATATGCTATTTGTATTTAGAAAGTGATGCATATAATTCCTCTTATTTTTATGCTAGAAGTTCAAATAATTTATTTGCTTGAAAAAAAATTTCAGTAAATGTTCTTTTCTCCAGTAATTAAAATTAATTACTATAAAAATGGCCTATATAAATGATCACATTTTACATAAAGTAATGACCCCCATGGAAGGAAAAAACACACAAGGCAACAACATAAAACATTGCAAAATAAGTTACGGTACTGCTGCCTCTCAAGTCATTCACTTCAGTGGTGTAAAAACAAAGATGATAAAGTTAATCACTAGACATTGTTGAAACAAAGAGGTAGAAACAAAGCCATTCAACCATAATCAAAATGTAAACTAGCAAGCCACAAACTATCATGATTCAATCTTCAAAGAGCAGTAGACCATAAAAAAAAAATTTGTTTGATTAATATATTGAAATCTCATACTATTAACACTATGAAAATTAAATTTGAAACGCTGCTATTAGTATTATTAGTAGTATAAATAAAATGGTGATTTAGTAACAGTTTGACAATTTAATAAGTAATACTCTAAATTCACATTTCAATATTTGAGAAACATCTCAGCTTTTCAAGATGGTTAAGAGTCTAAATGTGGGTTAGTGGCCATATTATTAAAAAATATGAGAAAGTTCATTAATGAATACAGTAAGTTGTATTTATACATTTCCAGGGACATGAAACTGACGATGAAACATTACTTCATTACGTTTAATCATGCTATTCTTTTAATAATAAAATGTTTGTTTTTTTCCATTTAATTTGAATTTCCATAAAGCTTTAAATAAACTGGAAACGGCGATAGCTATGATAGCTTTCAATTTTTGGGGGCCTCATGTGAATTTAGTATTAATGTTGACAAAATTAATCACTGGAGTCCCTAAATCACACTTTGTATGGGGCTCACATGAATGTGGTATAAAATATTTATAAAAAGCATCCTACACCTGAGGAGACTGGCAAACAAGTTGAATTACTGATTTGTCAGCATCTGCCTCTGAAGACATTTTGCATCTCATGCTATTTATAATATTTGGTACTAATGCTAGTTATTTGCTGCAACTGTTTATTTGCAGATGTTTTACTTGTTTTTTAATGATAATTTATTATTATATGCAGATATCCTAAAATGTTTACATTTAAAAACAAACTATGTAAGCAAGATAAATTTCAGAGGTTGGCCCTTAATTTAAAGATAATTTTTTGACAATTTCTGCCCTTGTGAATGCTTCAGGCATATTGTTTCCATTGTAATATGTGAAGCTTTATAATTCAAAATAAAGGAACACAGCTAAAAATTGATGTGTCCGAATCTAACCAAAAGATTACCCTAAGTCCAAAGAAATAGTAATAGTTATTAAAGAGAGAATTTCAATAAAGTATCTAGCTCATCTTTTGTAAATTTTCAGAGTTATAACCTAAATCTACTTTAGTATGTTTTATATTTTCTTGCTCTCTGCTTGTAACTGTTCTGGACATGTTCTGAGGTATTATATTTTTTTAATTCTTCATTAGTTGTACTTGTTGTAAGGTAATATTATATTACTTTCCAAATGCATGTGTTCTGATTTATTATTTTGCTTTTCTCTGTATGTGTTCAGAATTATTAACTCGAGTTATGCTCAGTATTTCTAGTTTAAAATGAGAACAGAAGCAGCTTCACTTTTTACTTGCAAAATACAAAATATATTATATTATTTAAAATGTTTATTTACAATATGATCAGACAGGATAAAACATAAAATACTTATACCATTCTACAAATGTTTCAAATACCAGGTGAATAATAGTAATGGCCTTTTATACAAAATATTGGAAAAGTTTCTCAACATAATTTTCAGAGCAGCCTCTAAAATAATTAACTCTAATTAAACGTTTTAAATAGACTTATTTCCACCAGGAACACTAATACAAAAATAGAAGATTTTATTATTGCTATTTACAAAAATCCGTTTATTTACACATATTTATGAACATTTAAAAAACAAATTGACATTATTGCACACAATCACATTGTCATTTTTATAAAATAAAATACATTTGGGGTAATGAGTTCCAACATTGACCAGAGGCTTTAGCCCACTAAGTCAAACTTTCTTTTGAATTCCTGTATTTGTATTGTATGGGTTCAACAAAATGATTTATTTTCTTTTATCAAAAGATGATTTACAAGTCTTTAAAATTGTTTGACAAGATTCCAAATGGCAGTCATATGGCCACCAACAGTTTTAAGGAGAAGACAACACTAAAGCATAAAAAAAAAGTGGAAGGAAGAAAGGAAAATATATTTTTTTTTAAAAAAAGGTTTTTCTTTTAGTTAATACACAAAAAATAGGAGATTGGGGTATGTTTACAAATTTGGATATTTTTTTCCTCTTAGAATATGCCGCATTGAGAGTAAGGTTCTGTTTAAAGATATAAAAAATTAATAATAAATTTGAACAAATTAAGAATTTCTTAGTCTTGGTAATATCAAAAGACAGTATCTCAGACAAAAATATTTAGTCCATACCCTAATGACCTCAAGGGACTGTAATACCCATTGAATAAATGATTGGACCAAAAAATTTGTGTTGATTTAAAATGTATTTCATTCACACATATTTCATTAGGTGCCAAATACTACTTTTTAAACAAGATGCATACAAGATCTAGTATATTTTTTTCTAAATACAGCCCCATTGCAGAAACATTTTAAAACCACTGTTTATTTTTGTATCCAACAGATGTCAGTAACTGATAAATTTCCAACATTAGCTGAATAAATATAGGATTTTGTTTTTAATAATACCTCATTGCAAAATTTTACCCAACAATCTTGAGGAGCAGAGGAGAAGTTAAGCAAAATTTCCATTGAGATTATAGTATTTATAGAGATGAGAACTAACCAGTCTGAAGATTATAGAAAATTTGTTGTGGAAATACACATTAAAATGGTCAAAAAATAGCAAATAGTGACATCCAAACAATATTTGTAAATATTTGTATGTAGCAAAAAAAAAACAAATTTTGTGCATACATTATCAGTGAATATTTAAGATCTTTAAAAAAAAACACTAACGTCCAGTGCACAGAAATGTTAATAAACACTGAAATAGATCATGCTGTACTTATTTATATATTTTTAAAGTTCATTTGCTAAATTTAAATTAAATGTGAAAATCCTTCTGAAATGGAGAACCCCGAGAATATATTTTGAAAATGTGTAATGCTCTAGAAAATATTACTGGGGACTTATGAACAGATCTTGAAATAACCCTGGGTCACAGTATTTTATTCACAGCAGATATTTTATGATTGTAAAACTGTTGATTGATTTATTTACAAATGATGAGATCTTAGATGGATGGATGTGACGATAATAAAAGCTGACAGAAAAGATACACTACTGGAAAAGACTTGAGCTAAAACAAACCTTTAACAAATATCTTATTGTGAGAACAATTTTGCTTTGTCAAGAGGATTCTTTAGAAATGATTTTAAGGCGACTTCCATTTATTAGGTATGCACCAAAGGGTTGAGGTGCCAGGATTTTGAGATTTTACATACAGTTGCATATGGGGGACATCTTTCAAACAGATGTTAACTATTTAAATTAGAGATCATGAAAAAAGGCAAGGAACATTTGCATAAAATGCTGACTTCAGTAATCAAATTTCACTTTTTAATACTTTTGACCCATGAGAACCTGAAGTTGTTTTTTTGTGACTTTTAGAGTGTAGGCTCAAAACTGACCATACATTTAATTTTACTGATTATTTTAGAACATGCTATCAAGTGACAGAAAAAAAATATGAAAAAAGACGTTTTTAAGAACCAGAAAAATTTTGTTAAATGTTTTTCATTATGAAAAGGGGTGATTTCACATTGAGAAGGTTCTTGACAAAGGTATGTATGCAAAAATTATGATTTTAAGATTATTAACAGCTTATTAATATAGCGTAAATGAGGCATTCTAATTCTAAAAGTGTTAAGAAATTTTTTTTTGATTTTCAGTGAATATCCAAGAAAACAAGTTTTACATTGTCATTATAAGGTTTTAATTAAAATTCTGTTTTAAGTCACAAGGGGTGTTGAAGATCTAATTTATTTCAGAAATAAAGGGTCTGCCATAACATTCACAAACTCTTGAAAGTGGCTTTTCACAGAAAATGGCTTAATATTTATTACTTAATGCTAGTGGTATTGAGTTAGTCTGCTCCAAAGGAATGGTATTTGGGTAATGAAGAAAATTATAATATAACAGAATATCAACTAGACCAAAAGAAATTCTGATAAAAATTTACTAAGTATGTCTACTACAAATTCAGTACCTATTATATTATCCTCATTGCAAATTCAGACATTCATTTTTGGAAAAAAATTTGCATTGAGAATTTCATGTTTAACTTGTTAATCTTTCATTGTTTACAAAGTAAACTTAACTGTTAGAAACAGTTATATTCAACTTAACTGTTAGAAACACAGAGATTGACAAGATCTGTAAGTAAAACAGAAAGTGCTACCCACGTTGATCTGTAGTTGGTTTAGAATTGTAAATACATTGATCTTAGCAACAACAACAAAATGTGATTTCATCCTCCTTTGTTTACTAAGTTCATTGCTTTTCACAGCTCTGTCACCTCTACCTTGCTGTGTCCCCTCTACCTTGCTTTGTCACTTTTCTGTCAGCTACCTCTGTATTGTTTAATCCTTTCAGTCAGCTATCTGAATTGTAATAATCCAAAGAGAGCAAAAGTTAGTAGACATAGAAAGACAAAAAAAGCAATTAAAAGCTCTATCAAAAGTAAATAATGCACTCAAAATATTTTTGTTAGATAAATTAGTTTATGGTTCAGGTAATGTAATAGTAATAGGCCAAGCCCATTATTCTGGACTAATTTATGACAACTTGTGGTAAAAGATTATTTCTTAAAAATTTTTATCCAGTTTTATAATCAAATTTAACTTTAAAGCAATCCTGTGGATGCAGATTAGAATTACTTTGCCATATAACTTACACTATCCTAAATGTCCTGTCTAAAAAATGTTTGTCCTAATTGTCATGACTTAAGACTGAATTACATTCAATACATTTATTTGAATAAGCATTATTAAATGAAATAATTTTGTTCTAAACCACATTCATTCACACTATTTGCCTGATTATATTTTTTTTAGCTTCTTACTTTGTTGGTTCAGGATGGAGATGATGGACTGTTTAACGGATCCTTCGGTCGAGAAGCCTGTATAAGTTCCTTTATTTTTTCTGGTGTGGGGCCCCAGCGTTTAAATCCTGCATCATTTTGAAGAAATACCACCAGAGTGTCAAAATTTGCTTGAGAACTCATTTTACTTCTGGTGTGGAAAAATATTTTAAAAACAAAATCAGCAAACACAAGTAACTTACTTACACACACTGTGTTTAACAGAAGAAAAAAAATCCACATAGCAATTCAGGTAAAAAATAACCCTTATAGGACACTGCAACTGGGGTTATTACTTCCCTTGTCAACTTTGAGTTATTTTTCCTTAAGGGGCATATACAAAGAATTACAAAGTTAGCTTCGCATATGAAGAAAACACAACTTTAAAGGCATTTGAGACCTAGCGAGTGGAATAAATAATAAAATTCCTTTACTTTTAGCTGGACACTATCTGTTACTGTGTACAATTTTATTACAATTACTTTATTAGTTTACAAATAAAGTATTTAAATTTACCAGCATGTCGGCCGCAGTAACTTTTCATCAAATTTGCCTTTAAAATGTGAGGTTATTTATTTTAATTGGAAATAATAATTGATAAAATATCTTTAAATTTAGCGTGACGCATAGCGTTACTATGTACAATTTTATTACAATAGCTTTATAAGTTTAAAAAATGAAGCATTTAAATGTACCAACATGTCAGCCACATTAGGTTTTTTCCAAATTTGTTTTTAAAATGTGGAGGTTAATTATGTTAATGTGACATAATAATTAATAAATGTCTTTAATTTCAGCTGGACACTATCTTTTACTATTTTAATAACTTCATTAATTGAATAGTTATACTACTTTATTTTCTTTTAAGTTGTCAATTTTGAGTTGTCTCGATACACTTCATCCATACAGTTCAATCAAATTAATTCTTTGAATTGGTCTTCAAACGCCAGCTGTAATCTTTTCCGCAATATGTTTAATGTTATTTCTACACACAAATATTATCTCCTAGACAAACTCTTATATTTAATACACACATGACTGGCAAGATGCAGTCAGTTTACTAACACTAAAGAGAAAACCAAAATGATTGACATTACTTTCACTGTTTTAAAATCTGACCACAACTGTTTGTGCTTGCTGAGATATTGTTTCTGTTTCTAGGCGAAAAAGATTAACAAGGGAAAAAAATTCTGTTTCTTCAGAAGGTTGCAGTGTCCTATATCTCCACATGCTGCAATAGCTCAGCATAAAAAATTAATAAAGCTTTAGGAGTTTTAACTTCATTTGTTTCAGGAGAGATGAATGAATGCAAAACTCATTTATTAAAATATTTAAATTTTATTAAGAGAGACTTTTTTGTTATTATAATGCATGGGGATTTTAAGGGGATTTTATTCACAAATCTTATATTGTTGGCATATAAAGGTAACACAGTGTGGAATAAAGGAAATAATCTGCTGATTTATGTGAACATTGAGTGCCTAAATATTATTTTCTCATTGAATTATAGAAAATAAATAATTTCTTTCACTTCTTAAAATAAACCTTTAAATGTTTTTCAAAACTTTGCTTACTTAGCAGTTGGTAAATGCTGAAAGCCATGACGATATTCATGCTCTAGAGCCGGTAATGAAAATTCTTTTCTTTTAAACCTGTAACAAAATTGTATTTGAATATAAAGAAATATCTTCCAAATAACTGCGACGTTCATTCAATAATTGGAAGAATAAATTCAAATACTTTGCCATTACTTTTCACAAAGCTATTTTTATTTATTTTTTAAAAACAACCCCCAGATTAATTAATTTCAATATAAGCATTAGTAATTTTAAGCAATAAACATTTATTTTTAAAAAATTAGGTATATTTAATATTTTCTTAATTTAAAATGCTAGTCAACATGTTATTGATAGCATAAGTACTGTTCATCCAAGCCAAGTAATGAAAGAGAAAAGCATAGAAATAAGAAAAATAAATCATACTTGCTGTTCTCCAGACGTATCAAGGCTTCTGTTGGGGGGTCCCTCCAGTCAGGAATAAATACAACGAATGAAAGTGGTTCACTGGTCTCACGAAGTAAACTTTCCATGTGATCTACCATGGCCTCCATGAGTTCTTCAGAAAATGGTGGATTAGCTTCAAAAGATCCACTTGTGGGGTAAAAGTCTAAAAATGGTCTGATGAATAACAGGACAAGTTATGAGAAAAATCGAAAAGCAATGAGAAGGTTAAGTTCTTTATTCATTAATTGGGAAATCTAGATACATAATTACCAGTATTACCTGCAAAACTTGCATGCATTTATTTTACAAACTGTCACATATCTCCTGAAGTAAGATGAGCTAAGCCATTTCGGTACAAATAAAAACATGTTACAATTCAAATATCTTTAATGAGCAGAAAAAAACCTTACATCTACTTCCTTGAAAAACTAAAACAAATATCTAATTAACAGATATAATATGTATATTTATTATTTTATATATCATATATATATATATGTAAATAAAAGTAAAAGTTTGTTTGAGGCTGGCTGGATTTGTTCCACATACGTTTTTACATGGATTGATGGATCAAACTTGGCACATATATCCATCATTATCCGGAAGGAACTCTTAAGGGGTTATGAACTTTTTATTACACAACATTTGCGAATCCGGGGGCCCCGAATTCATTTTTTTTCCCTATATGAGCTATATAAAAATAATTAGAAACAAATACTCCTACATTAATAGATTGATATTGACCAAACTTAGCACACATACACTTGATTATCCATACTCAAATACCGAAGGGTACTGAACTCGTAATATCCATTCCTCTGTGGCCTGGGGCCCCATGTCATTTTTCCTTATATAAAATATATATAAATACAATAGGCTTAGACAACGCTATAGGTTCTATGTGAATTCATGAATCTATGCCTAGCTTGATAGCAATAACTTTCATCATCCGTATTTAAATATCGATGGATTTAAAACTAATAATATCCAATCCATGCAGGGCCGATCTAGAATTTTCTAGAAAGTTCGATAATTTTAAAAAAGGTATATCTATGGCATTTTCAAACCGATTTTAATGAGCAAATTTTAACTCTATAATTTATCTGAATGAATTTTATAGGCCCCCCCCCCCATCTAGACATAACTAAAACGGTACTTTATTAAATGGGCCTCTACTGGCCCCCTATTTCAATTTAAATGTACTATAGTTATATTAGTTCAATTTAGTTTTGAAATATTTTGCAGTCGAGAAATGATTATGTAGAAAAGTAATTAATTACACATTTCATGGAGGATATTAAATTTAATCTAGAATGTTCCAGAGGGTTCTATATTGTTATACGGGGATATATAATGGATCTATAAGCTTATTCGAACAAAATCGCACTGAGAATGCTCCCATCGGAAAGCGGGATTGCGTCGGGATCGGGGTCAGAATGTGATGGGGTACTACGGGATCGCAGTCCCACCAAGATCGGGGTCCTAATGCGATTCCCGGGCCATGCCGGGTATATTGGATAGTATATATAAAATTTATATGTACAGTAGCACAACTAGGATTAGTGCCGCCATATAAAGAAAAAAGTGCCCCCGGGCAACCCCCTTCATCCACCACTCTGTATATATATTTGTATATATAAATTTATATATTTTTGCTGGCATCCGTCCGTCACATGTGACGATGGTGTTGGCTTCGGGGGGCCGAAATCCACAAGGCCTGGGATTATTCTTCAAGGATTATAAGCTGGTCCCCAACAACAAATCACCTCTCTCCACGCCACTGGATAATCCAAGGGAACATCATTTGGATGAGACAGCTTGGCACCAGTCTTTGGATGAGACAGCTTGGCACCAGTGACGTCGCAGGAGTTGTGGAATGTTTCATTGTACCAATGTTATCCGCCTTTCGAGACTCCATCTCTGGGTTTGATTTCAGAGTTTCCTTCTCTTAGATGAGTTGCCATCCAAGGTTAACGAATCCCCTCTACCCGGGATATTTATATATATATAAATAGATACATACATTAAGCGCCATTATTAATTTTGATTTCAGTTGGCCAAAACTTTAAAAGTATAAAATTATCCAGCATGCCTTACCCTCTGGAGCCGAAGTAGCCATCTGTGTCTGGGAAAGCTGAACAATACTGTTTGAAGTAACAGTTAAAGGGAGAAGCAAAACATTCAAATGTCACACCAAATATCCTGTTGAGACATTCCATTAATGATGGCGTAAGGGCACCCTGGTTACCAATGCCTTCATTTGCTGAGGTTCCAAAATATGTCTGGTGAATGAACGCATATTTCAGTTCATACATTCATAAGGAGAAAAGAATGTTCAAATAAACTATTTGCAGTTTTTTTTTCTTTTTTAGAACTTTAGAGCAAATTAACCTTTGTGAAATTTAGCAGTGGCAAAATATAATTGATTAAAATTTAGCAAATCTTTTTTCATGGGTTGTTGATAATAGCAAAATTAACCCAACCCCTTCAGCTTGCCTAACAGAGTTTTTGCAAATGATACGTCATGGGGGACTTCTGAAGTGCTAGACAAATGTGGATATACCAGGACAAACATTTTGTGGATAGTTGGTAGACTGATATGGACTTACTTGATATCTTCTAAGCAAACACCAAACTCTTGATAGGAAATTATCAAAACGTGGATCATCTCGACAGTTCAACCCATATAATTGTTCCTGAAAGTTTAAATTTAAATTATTAACATAAAGTTAACGATATTTTGAAATAATAATGGCTAGTCATACAAACTTAAAGAAAAGTATGGATCTACCTATTTCATTTTGTCTCCAGTCACAATTGAGCCACCATGTTTTTTTTTCAATTTCATATTTTCTTGAAATATAAAGAATTAGGTAGTAATTTTTCAAATTATCAATTATAACACTTACTTTGAATTTTGTAATGTCCTTAAAGTTTAAAAAGAAATTTGTCAAACTGTTTACGACAGTTTGATTGAAATGATTGTTAGGATTATACTTTTTTGATGGTTAGATATTTTTAAAATGTTATTTTAATAATAAGATGAACCTCATTGGATATAAAAATATGTGACAAATGTTCTTTCATAACATTTTTTAAAATAACATATTATTTATAATACACTATGTCCTGCTTTGACATCTTAATGTATAGTTGGAGATATTTCAAAGAAACATATTTTCATATTTTTTATAGTTTTAATTCAAAGCTTTTAGCAATTCTCAAAATGTCATTTGGACTTTCAAATCAAAAATGATTTATTTATTTAAAATTACATAAAAATATACAATATATATGGTTGTGTCCCTATTTTTCCTTAGAGAAAAATTTCCATTTACAATCATGTAAAAATGGATTCCCTAAACCCGTGGTTCTCAACCTTTCTAATGCTGCAACCCTTTAATACAGTTCCTCATGTTATGGCGAACCCCAGCCATAAAATTATATTCCTTGATACTTCATAACTGTAGAGTATATGTGTTTTCAGATGGTCTTGCGACCCCCAAATGGGTCGTGACCCACAGGTTGAGAACCGCTGCCCTAAACAATAATGTTATTTGTTATTGCTCAAAGATATCTACCCAAGTCCCTTGCTTTGATTGCTAATTAGATGCATCTATAATACTGGACATGCTGAAATTTGCAGATTTATTAGATTGTCCTGCTTTAGTAATACGTGCATTATTTTGTCATTACTTGATCTATCGGCAGCGTTCGATACGCTTCACCACGGCATACTTCTCCAGTGTCTGCAAAAAAGTTTCGGTTTTACTGATACTGTCCTCAGATGGTTCCGCTCGTATCTGAAAAATCGGGTCCAATCAGTTATCGCAAACGGCTTGACCTCGAAGCAATCTATTATCAAATTTGGAGTACTCCAGGACTCGGTCCTAGGCCCAGTGCTGTTCACTATGTACTTTCAGCCCCTGGGTGCAGTGATCAAGCAGTTTGACATGCTATATTACATGTTCGTGGATGATACCCAACTTCAGCATCCGTGATCCCCTCTCAGTTCCCTTAGCTTCTTAGTATGACACAGAATACAGTGGAGTCAGTTAAGCACTGGATGAACATAAACAAGCTCAAATTGAACGATGAAAAGACCAAGCTGATCCCCATTGCTACCGCTCAAAAGCTGAAATCTGAAAATAACACACCATCCCTTACTCTCTCAGGAATACAGATTGAGTTTGCTCAAACAGAGCGAAACCTGGGTGTCTACTTGGATAGAACACTAGCTATGGAAAATCACATTAAAATGCTTTGCAAGGCGATTTTTCTAGAGCTGCGCAGAATTAGTCAAATCAGACCTTACGTTTGATGCAACAAATAGACTGATGTATGCATTCGTGATATCACGCATGGACTACTGCAATGCTCTCATGGTGGGTCTTCCAGCTACGATCCTGCATAAAATTAAAAAAGCACAGAATAATACGGCTCGCATTGTTCTTCGCAAACGCAAATTTGACCATGCTAAAACACTTCTGAGAGAGTTGCATTGGCTGCCGGTTCGCGCTCACATAGAGTACAAAATTGCAACTCTGTGCTACCGCTGCTTGCATGACCTGGCACCATCCTATCTCAAAGCGCTTATGACAACTTATGTACCCACTAGACAACTCCGCTCATCCGGTTGTGGCAAACTCTAGATACCACGTGTTCGCCTCGAGACTTACGGAAGGAGCACTTTCGCATTTGGTGGCTCAACAATTAGGAACACACTTCCCGACGCTCTCAGAAACAGCCAGACACTGGAGACTTTCAAAACCGAATGGAAAACACATCTATTAGGCAAACACCTGCTGGGGTGATGTTGTCTACCATCTTTTCCAGCTGGCTATTATCTCCTAGATGTAAATTGGCCTGAGTTGTATATTTGCAAGGGATGAAAGACTTAGAATGGGTATTCTCGTATATAGTTTTTGTAATGTTGCGTTTTGTATTTCAATGTGGTATAATATAGATTTTTTCATATCTCTTTTAATATGGTTGACTTTGTACAGCTCTTGTAGCCTTTGGGGATGAAGCGTGATTTTCAAATAAACTTTATTATTATTACTTCTTATTTTATTCCATAAACTTACCATTTTCCAAAAATGTTCCTGGTTCATTTTAAGAGGTTCATTTTTGTACCGTAGCTGAGCAACCTCATTCTCAATCTGTCGTTCTACTACAGGGAGTCTCAAGGATGGAATGCTCAGCTGAACTGCGTAACAGTATGTAAGTCTGGGGTTAGATGGTGCCGGCAATGGGCTACCTTCTGGAGATTATTAAATATTTGTTAAAGTTAATTAAATATCACAATTGAAAAAATCCATAAAACTACATTTATGAGTTGTGCAGTACTTTCACATTACCAGCACTTCAATATTACATTTAGTAGAATTTGAGTAAATCAAGGCATCCATAGAGCAAAACTGATCTTTTTTCATTGTTAAATAAAATATAGATGCTTTCTTTTTAACATGTTACCATTATTATAATAAAAGTTACCTGAGATATTTTGCTCGTTATATATTTCATGAGTCTTAGCTTGTATTTTCTGTGCACTTTCTGATGAAAGCTTATACACTGTGGTCACTATTGCTTTCACTGATTCCTCTGCAGCCTCATACAAGAAAGGTTGACACTGACGTTTTAAATGTGTAGATCTTTCCTATAAAAACAGGAGGGTGAATAAAACAATGCTATGATTGTTGATGTGGCTGTAAGCAGATGATTAATTCAAGAGATAACTGCGGTCTTTACAATAAATTATAAAAATAATAAGATTGTAAACAAACTAAATTTTGTTTTATGAGATTGGATACTCATGGGATCAAGACATTCTTGTGATTGTGAAATTCTTGAGATTGAGACATTCATGAGATTTATGAGTTTTATGCAATATCTTATGCTTAAAATCAAAGTACTTTAGCCTGAACGGTTTCACAAGCAAATCTCCACTGATACCTGGATGCTTTACTAAAATTTTAAAAATGTACCTTTCTGTATCCGACCACATTAATAAAAAACTGGATAAATCTCGTACAAGTAATCTTTTTCATTTTTTTCATCATAACTGGTTTGTGTTCTACCATTTTGACAATTATAATTATAACTTTCACCAAACAAAATTTTTTTTACTGTGTTCATTAAAACAAAAACACATTAAGATGTTTAATAATTACTTTTACATCACACAGTTTAAATAGTTTGCAGCTGCATTCAGATATGAGTTGCCCTCGTTCCCCCCCCCCCCCCCCCCTTAAACTTAGGAGGTTAAAAATTAATAATGAGTTGTGCTGCAAGTATTTTTAATTTGATACTTTAATAAAGTTCAACATAGAACTTGTTTGAAAAAAGGAATACAAAAGTGTAAAAAAATTCTTGAGTTACCCAAAAGTATTTAGCTGAAATTATGTTAATTTAAACATTAGAGAGAACTTACCAAATAATCTTCGTAAGAACTGTTGTGCTTCTTTCGTAACCACTTAAATGTTTCATCAACATTCCACTTCACAACTTTTCGACCTTCTTGTGAAGTAGTCCTACTATTATGAATTTAAGAAGAGGAAAAAAATTATAAAATATATATTGACACAATAACTAGCTAATCTTTAAAAGTAAAAAAAAAAAAAAAAAATTTCTTTATTCAAAAAAAAACAAATGATTAATAATTAGAATAAGAATGCATCTTTTTAAAAATATGTCACAATACTCATAATAAGATAAAAGATTTTATTACAGATTTATTTAACAATGAATAATTCAATCACTACATAAAAATAAAGTGAAATTATTAAAATAACTACTTTTTTTTTTTTACAGAAACTTTTTTTCAGCTGTTCAGGAAATGCATTTTTTTTTCAAGGTTAGCTTTCTTTCCTAAACTTAAGCTAGTACTGATGAAGCACAAGATTAAGGATGCAGACACTCCAATAGCATTTAAAAAAAAACAAAAAAAAATTTACAAGAATGTACCTTGTTTCAATCATTTTCTTGGCTGCTTCAGCATATTTGAACAATTGTTTTCGTGCATCTGATGATAGTTTGGGTTTGATAACTTTGATGGGGATGTCCTCCATTATTTCATGAACAAGAGAATTGGACAACTCAGGGGTGCAGTCTGATGGCAAAAGTGGATCTTTTCCTTTGTCAATCACTTTACGTTCCAAAAGCCACCTGTTAAAGGAGTCTACTGGAGCATCTATATCTAGCGTAGAATATTAAAAAGTTAAATTACAGTTTCTGAACGAAGGGTCAGTGAACTGGGGTAAATTACCCCAAATATGGTAAAAATGAAATGCTCAGGAGGATTGTATTAATTTAGGCCAATTTTCTCATATTTACATTACAGTTTTTATAATAACTATATTCTCCATCCATGTAAGTTGATTAAACAAACCATTTTTATTTTCAAAAGTCTATAATTTTCTCCCTTTCAAATTGAGGGTTTAACTTGTAATTAAGCATTAAAAATATATTTTGGGATAATTGTTAAAAAAAAAATATATATAATTTTATTTCGTCTGCAGCAAAAAATGTGGGTTCAAAAGGAAATGGCCAAATTTCCATAAGCACATGAGCTCCACTTTTGGCAAAAGTAAAACAGGAGCTTTTGAATCCATTTCATGTTCATGAAGTAAATTGTTTTAACTTGAATTTAGATTTTACATCATGTGAATGCTTGCATACCATTAACCTTATTTTTGCATAACTTTTACCTAATTACTAATATTGATGCTGAATATCTTACATGTGATATACTCAGAAACAAGCAGTATATTCCTCTGGTTTATCCTTGTAAATTATTTTTTTTTTATTTTTACATAATTTCCATAATATAATTAACTGTTAAATTCTTAAAGAAAATGTTTATACAGTTTGTGAATTAATGTCTGATTAGACTGGCTTTTTTTGTTTTATTAACAATTATTTAAAACAGGTGCAGGTAGCTTTTTTCATTAATGTAGCATTATAAAATAAAATTGAAATAAACTTTATGGTCTATAACCGGTTAACTTTCTTTCCCTTTGTATTGAGAGTTCCAACAAAAAAAAAACATCATTTTATTTTTGTTTTACTTACTTTCTCGCTGTGTACACATATCTTGATATTTTTTACGGAGCTGCATGACTAGCAAGCTTCTTGTGGATTCAATTTCAGGATGGGGTGGTGGTATGTGCAATGGTGCTCTCTCTTTTATCACTGCATTTGTTGGAATATCAAAATTCCAGAACGGTCTAGAAGGAAAGAGTTGATTAATGGCAGTTTTTACAGAAGACATGCCTTGCATACTTTGCTAAAACAGCAAAGTTTCCTTGTTAAATGGTTGCATTAGTTTGCTTATGAATTTTTACCAAATTCTGACATGAATTTGATATCTGGAACATTCGTTTTAAAATTATACATTTTAAAAATTGAATTAAACCTACTTGTAGTTTAATTGTGCTTTCTTCAAAGGACTCCCAACACATAATTCTGCGCTTGCTCTTCGCTTTGCTACAGCTGGAATAGGATTCAGCTCTGTGCTTGGTCGGCTAAGTCTTTTGTCAAGGGAACCTGGAACTGGTATACCACCATTTGTTGTGTCTGTGTTAATGCCTAAGGGGTCAGTTATTGGATCATGCTAAAGAAAGAATTAGAGAAGAAAAAAATGATAATTACGATTTGATAGCTCAACATCATAAGAAATAAAGAACTGAGGGAGTGTAGTGCACAAATACTTGCTGAGGGTGAAATTCTACAAAGACAATTGATATGGATCAGTTGCACTTACATTTTTCGATAGAAACATTAGCTGGGGTTGAGTTAAGTCATGATTTTGTAAAACTAAAAATTATTTTTTAAATTAATTTGGCCATGTTTTGAACATTTTTTTTTTCTTTATAGGTTTGGCACTTCTACTTCTAGGTGCATACAATGTGGGGTATATTTATGTTCAAGAAAATCTCACATTTTTTAAAGCGGTTTTGAAACAAGATTCAAACATTTAACATTTTCCAGCTTCTTGACTCACATTGTGCGGACCACCACTTTTAGGAAACACTGGCTTACACAATTTAAGAAATCAGCTTAAAAGTTACCACAAAAATATGTTCATCCTGACAAATTTTTTCAAGTTCAACAATTGTAAACAGAAGAGAATTACTGCCAAAAAAAAGGATATAATGGAATGGGAATCAACATTTACCTCGCACCTTTGGCTTACAAGGTACATTGTATATAAGCGCTGAAAGGGTAAAACGTGGACCACTGCTATGAATTTTAATCAATATTTTTAATAAACGTAGACATGGGTGTAAATTCCATTGTTATGAATTTTTACTCACTGTATATTTTCAATAAACACAGGCAAGGGTGTGCAACCAAGGTATAAATTAAAATGTTAATTAAAATTTCTGAACCCTTTCACCATTTAGATAATAAAATATTTACAAAATCAATATATGCTCACCGCAACACCTAGCATGGGAGTCTCCCAGAGAGATTCATTAGTCAGTTTGTTAAAATAATATGGTCGACCTTCACGTCTACTCCAGAACTTCCTCCAGCCTGCTTGCAGCAACTCAGGTGCAAGATCATGAACAGGATCTGGTGACATTGGTTGTGGAGAACTCTGATCCAAGTTCTGGGAATTCTGCCGACCAACATTGCCAGTTTTAGAGTTATTGGTAGTGGGTAATGTTGTCTGCACATGCAGATTACTGGTAGTTTGATTTTTATAGGCTCCAGAAATCCCCACTGAAGGCACAGATGAGGATGCCTCTGGTACAATTTGTCCAGACATAGTTAATGAAGATCAGAATATGGTCGTAATTTATGGTCTCCTGTAATGAATTAGAAAATTGTAATGAGTTTCAATGCAAAAACATTTACTATTTACCACTTAACTTACTCCTGGTACCCTATAAAAGAAAAAAACAACAACAGGGCCCCAAAAATCCTTACACAAACAGATTTGACTTCATGAGTTAATAACTTAAAAAGGATACAATTTATAACTCAAAATATTTTAAAGATAAACAAGATGTAATTAAATAAGTTTAAAATTTCATTACAAAAATGTATGGACTGTTATCCTGATTATCAGTGTGCTTCCACCACTTGCAAAAGCTAATTGATCACTAAATAAGTCATTATTGTCAGGTTTTTATGCTCAAGAAGTACTTTAAATGTCTTGTATTTAAATTGTTCTTGTTTTAAAATGTATTGGTTATAATCATAGTTATTAATGTGCAGCCCTTGAATGTGTAAAATGTATTTAAAAAATGCATTTATTTGGATCAATAAAGAAATATTATATTATCTTAAAGTTTGTTAAGGTAAATGAAATAAAAAATTCTACAGTATGGTAGTTTCTTACTATATTTAATGTCAAAATTGTTTTTAAACGGCATTAAATTCTAGCCAAATATTTTAAATATAAAAATCAACATTTTAAAAATATCAGCATTGTTGGCACAATGACCCAAACACTAAGTCAACAAGTCATCTTATAGTTATACCTATAGATGAGTGCCTGTAAGCAGGGCTGTCACATGACTTTTGGAGGCCTCTCTGCCATTTTTGGGACTTTTGCCTCATGCAGTGTAAATATTTTTTCCACATCACAACTTTTGTCCCCTTAAATATCCAAAACTGCAGGGCCCACCCAACGCTTCTGAACGTCAGATGCATTTAATATTTAAATTACCGGTATACATTTTTTCAAGTAAAATACCAGTAATCCATTTTCTATGAGAAGTATTTTATAAGAAAATTTTAGATTTTATAAATGCATGTGTAAAATTCATAATGTAGTACAAATTAATACCATTGAATTAAATATAAGTTGACATTTTCATATTTTTCCCAGATAGACATATACTTTTCAATGATAATAAATTCAGGAATATTTTTTAATTGAAATTCCCAATAATTATACCTACCAAATTTAAAAGATGGATCAAATTTCAAGCTCTTAGAAATACTTATCCATCATAATAAATTATATTAAAATATAGATACACCGGTAGGCCAAACATTTCTTTAAGTATTAGTCGATTTGACTACCGGTATTTGAGAAAAAAGCTCAATGAGAAAAGGTTGCATGGAGATGAAAGAATCTGACAGAATATAGGTGGAATGTACTGCCATTGATGAAATATAGGCTAATACCTGGACTAAATTCAAATGACATGCCTTTATAAAAAGCTTGTCATTTTTAGAAATTAAAATACGTGAGGCGAAAATTAATAATGAAAAAATTAATAAAGTAAATGAACTTTATTATAAAATAATCGAGCAAACAATAAAAACTTTTTTGTTATTGTGATAATACTTGATAAGAAAATAAGCTGAATTTTTAAACAATAAAACCAAGAAAAGATATTCATCTCATCAGGATGAAATCTTAATCACTGGTGAAATAAAATACTTTTTTTAAAGTGCATCAGCCAATCAATGCTTTCCTAATTTGAATATTATGTTTATTTAGGACTTATCAAACTTATAAGTGTAGGATAGGTCTAATTTGAATAATTGTTAAAAAAACTTAATTGTTTGTCACTGTTACTTGTGTGTTATTATTTATTACAGGACTATCAATATACCATCACTATCAGTATGTATTAAACTTTGATTCAATGACATGTTACTTTTTATTAGGCCTATCTATAAATTATAAAGAAGAAGTGAGTTTTTAGATGAAGAAAAAAACAACATATTTTGTTGATTTGATAGCTTTAAATTATTGTTTCCAGACCTATTTCTAATACTAATACCGGTACTTAGACTTAGTCAAGTTAGCTTAGCTGTTTAATTTTATAATTACCCATGAATTCACTGAAGGATTTTTTTATTAACATTTCATGGAACATTCTTTGACTTTTTAATTATTAGAGCCATTTAGTTTTATTGCTGTAACTTTCTTTACAGTTAAAAATCATGGCCTACTTAGTAGTACTACTTAAGTTACTTAGTCTTACACAGCACACTGGCTAGTAGGACAGTGGAGACTAGACGCTGAATCAGAATGTGACTAGATGGATGGGGTAATTTATATTTATTCAACAAAACAGTATTTAACTTTCATAAAAAGACAAAACAGTGGCTTAAACCTCCATGACATTCGTACAACAGTAACACTATTTACAACTACAACAAAGAATAAAAAGGGAAGACAGACAATTGTTTGTGCAGAATTTGAAGAGGCACGAAGTGTTATAATTTTCTTTAATTTATAATTTGATATGCGCTCAGAATAATAGTGTCCATTTAAATGAACATATTAAATCGAATGTTAATGCACTTTATGAGCTGCATGTCGGCTATCCAGAAAAGCACTTACAGAAACTGTAAGCAAAAACTTTTCTAGTCGACAATGGGCCCGTAATGCAGTGACGCCATCTTGCCTTGGCTTTGGGGTTTGGGGGAAGAAATATATAAAAAATGGTAAGAGAAATAATTTTGGAGAAAACAAATAAAATCGTATAATTTATTGTCATTTAACGTTTATGTTATTTAAATAAATACTATATGCATAAGGCTAAATAGATTTTTAAAAAATAAAATACATTAAAAAATTTATAATTTATCTGTATTTAATTCGTTATTGACTGTTATTATTATTTGTAAAAATTCAAATTATTCTCATTTCATGTTTTATACTATTCTAGCTATAAAGCGTCACTATAAATTTGCATAATTTATTCATTAAGAATCTTTAAAATTATTATGCAAAATCGTAGCTGGTTTCAATCATTATCATAATATTCTATTAATTGTACAGTTCTTTCCAAAAACTGAAGGTGTTTTCTTTACATCATATTTTAAATTAAAAAGGCCTAGACGTTTACTTTTTAGTTTTAGATACCGGCCTAGAGCGGCGGAGAGCCGATCATTGACACTGCATTGGTTTATTATAGGTGCTGCAATCATAAAAAGCTGTGCCTGGGACAAAGCCTGAAAATGGCGTTCCGTGTTTCATGAAAAGACGAGTTTGGTCCTCCGTGATGTTGTCTCCAGTGGCGGTTGATCCATTCGCAGGGCTCTAGCTGAAATATAGGATAGGCTACAACTTAACATCTACTTCTACTACGCAACACTGTGACTCAAGATGTTAATTTACCAAAAGTGGTATGGTATATAATCGGACTTCCCCAAAGATCCTCCAAGAGACGTAGGATACGATGGGAAACTGCCAATATTCCGAAGAAATTTGAAAAATTCACTCTAGACTAGTCGACCAAGTAAAAGAAAAAGTACCTTCGTTGGCTCTGTGACAGCGATACGGGGGGGGGGGGGGGCATTTTTTTTAGCTACCAACCACTTTTTTTTTTTTTTTTAATTAAATTTTTTTTTTTTTTTTTTTCTTTTTTTTTTTAATTAAAATTATTGCTTGTTTTTTATGCCCCTCAGAATATGTAGCATTTACCACAGAATGATTCTGTTTGACATATAATAGGCCCCGAACTGGTTTCGCTACAAATTACTTGTATTATGAGAAGCAACCTTGATTATTTTTTCCCATCATTTGCATGATCATTTAAAAAAAAAAAAATGAAAATTGCAACAACAAAAAAGGAGGAAAAAAGTTTAGTATTTTATTTTTTCGTATAGGGTAACCAATTTGGGGCGTTCGTATGGGCCACCCGCCCTGGGTGCCATCTTCAGAAGGCTCCAAAATCGTCATATTTTTTCCACGTAAAAAATGTGTATTTATTAATATATTCTTTTTGGGAAGCGGGCGCCTATATTCACAGCGTGTGCTTACCGCAGCCTTTACGATTTTTTACGATCTTAAAGCCCCGGCTAGTAGGCCTACACTGGCATTGGCAACCAGCTCTATCTGCTGGACTGTGTCATATAACATTGTCGTGACGTAGGACTCTCCCACAGCCCTGGCCTCCCTCGAATCGTCCAGTGCAGGTAGTCAACAGATGCGCTTACTGTCCCTGGGGCCAGGATGGTCGGACCCTGCTGTTGTCTTAGATTGTTGAAAAGTATGCGTTAGGGAGCAGTGTTTGGTTCTCATTTGGGTGACCAGACTGTGATGTCGGCCAACCAGTTTCCACCAGGGGTCTTGTCTTTTAGGAAGCGACATGTTAGTGACTACACCTCTGGCCTTCGTGGTGTCTGACCATTGTACCTACCGTTACCACTTGCTTCTTAAGTGGTCTGTCAGCCAGTTTTTGACACTGGGATAAGTGACTGGTGTTTCTGGGTGAGACTGGGCAGACCCGGTTTTTGCCAGTGTATCCATTGCACCGTTAAGGTAATAAAGGGGAGAGACGTTTAGAAAAATGGAAATAGTGAAACAAAATATGGGAAAACATGAAAAAAAGAACGCAATGACAGCAAGAGGATACATTCAGGGCCGTGCGCCAGAGTATTTGGCACCTAGGCGAACCGGTCGCACTGTGCCCCCCATGCACACGGCAACTAATTATTTAATTAATAGTGCCGCCCCCTAAAAATTTGCCGCCCAGTTCGCCTAGTGGTTAAACCGGGCCTGGATACATTCCTCCACTAATAATTTCAGCGAAGTGTTATTTAATTATGTTGTACTAGCCCGCGTCTATGTCACACGTGCCTTGGGTTCGAGATGGATTGGAGCCATTTTGAGGCGCTTAGAAAAACCTAGTTATGACATGTGTGGACGGACACATAAAGAAGTCATAGGGGGTGCGCTCTTTTGAAACTATTTGCGCCTAAATTGTGGAACAGTTTGCCTCAATGTTTGAGGGACACTGAAAATTATTTAAAAAAAAAAAAAGTAATTTAAGAACCATTTAAAGACTTTTTTCTTTAAGTAGATTTTATGACATCAGAGCATGAACACAAGCGCTATAAAAGTACTCAGTCATAATGATGAAAACATTTCTCAGCCCACAAAAAGATCTTTTTTTTTTCACTGCAAACTCATGTCAGGCCTACAGTAAGTGTTGTCTCAATGTTATCACTTAAAGAAATGGATGGTTATTCATTTCAAGGGAACATGTTCATAGATTATGGTCCAGAGAGAGAGGAACCAATAACCAAAAGCAATAAACAAAACGAACATTAAGTGGAATTAATTTATTCGTAACCCATTTTTAATATATTTTAATTTTGTTACAAAATGAAAACAAGAACAGTTTAACTCTAGGCAAAATTTTAACAGAAATTATTTATGCCTGAGATATTAATTGGCATTTTATTTAAAAAAAATTTTTTTTTTTAAGTTTTAAAAAATTGCATTTTTTGAAGTGAGGGCGAGTTTTAATAATGAACTCCTGGAAATTAGTTTAGCTTTGATGGAATTGAAAGTCACATGGGAGAAATATTTCCAGATTAAATTAATAATGTTAGCAAAAAGTATACCCCATATAGAGACTCCTGATCATGTCTGAATTGACAGCCTTATGTAGATTTCTTGAAGACACAATATGGATTTACCATTTGTAATGAGGGATTAGTATGGTCCCCTTGGAAAAATCCAGAAAATTTATTTCTAGTGCTCTATGTTGATGAAGTGGACACTTCATATTTGCACTTCTGAGTGGTGGGTTGATATGGCACATTTTCTTTTTAGATGTAACTTTAGCTTAATGAATGAGATCTTAATAGCCTAAATAACAGTGACATAAAAATATGGGAGATTTTTAAAAAAAATTGTATTCTGCTATTTTGATATGATTTTAACTTATATTTCATATATTGTTTAATACTGTTTAATTTATAAATGTAATTCCCAAAACATTAAGATAAAGTCAAAGGGCACAGCTATATGTAAATTCAAGCTCATCAAGAGATATTTTTGTCTGATTGCCTTTTCTCAAAAAGAAAAAAAACTGGCAATAAAATGAATTTATTTTATTGCCTTTAGAGAAAAGGAATGATTCTAAATAACACTGAAGGCACTAAACATATAAACTAATTACAGCGGAACCTCTCATAACGAGCACCTCTCATAACAAGTAATTCGCATAACGAGCAAAAAAAAATGTGAAGAAGTTGCTCCCTTAATGAGCGACATTTCGCATAACAAGTTACGCAGAAAGGGGAAGTCCCCTTTTCCTTCACTTCTGCTTGAAAGAAACTGGCCAGAGAGTGTTGTTGAATGTGATTTTGAAGAAACAGCACCTGTGGAGTCTACAGTTAACGAGATTGTGTCATTGGCCAATATCATGGGACTCGAGGTGGACAACAATGATATTGAAGAGCTTGTGAAAGAGCACAGTCAAGAGTTGACCACCGAAGAGCTTATGGAGTCGCATCGTGTTTCACAGCAAGAAATTATGAAGGAGAGCTCATTAATGGAGAAGGAAGTAGCAGAGCAACAATCTTCTAGTGCAATAAAAGAAATGCTGAAAGCCTGGGAAACTGTTGCATCGTACATTGAGAAGCATCACCCTAATAAGGCTATTCGTGCTACATGTTTCTTCAATGATGATAATGTGACACATTTTCGTCAAATTTTGAAGCGTCGGCAAAAACAAATTCTTTAGACAGTTTTCTAGTTAAAGGATTAATTATTTGTCATAAATTCATATTTTTATTTACGTTTTTTGTTTCAAATCTAAATTGAATTCCAAGTTGTTGCACTCCTTAACAATTTAATAAGCAATTTTATTTCAATAAAAGTTAATAAAATTTTTTGAAAAATTAGTATTTTTCAGCATGGAACGCATTATCGTATTTTACATTGATTTGTATGGGAAAAATTGTTTCGTTTAACGAGTAAGATTCTGGAACGAATTATGCTCGTTATGAGAGGTTCCACTGTATTTCCATTTTCATATTTATAATGCTAAACGACACTATTCACTCCTTAGATTGTATGTGATTTGTAAGCTATTTGTTCTGTCAATAAGAAATTTTTGAAAGAAATGTGGCTTCAATATTTGAAGAAAAAAATTGCAATGAGTTGGTGCATCTTTTGTCCAATAGATTGATAATTAACAAACCAACAGCTTGTTGAAAAAAATGAATCGAAAAATAAATGACGAAATATTTTCAACTAGTTGTTTTAAAAAAAAAAAAAAGCAAGATAATAAACTTGATTACCTCTGGAGAGTCATTCATTACATTTTAGTAAGGGAACAAATGCAACTCTCAAAGATTTTGGATTTATGGTTTTTCTACTCAAAGCTTAGTATAGTGGGTGTAAAAATGCTTTTTTCACCCTGTAAAACTGAAAGTCCAGGTCTTATATACATTCGACTGGATCATACAAATTTGAAATAATATCAGTATCAGAGCTGATAATTATATTTGACATGGAATCCTGAAGCTATTTAAACTCAATAGTCAGGAGCAGATAGGATCTCCTTTAGGTTTGTGATGGGGGAAAGTATGGTTCTTCTTATGGAAAAGTTACTTTGAAGGACCTGCAACTTATAGTACCGGTATACATTTAATTCATTTAGAAACTCTGGAAACTGGCGGTATACATTTAAATTTAATTCATTTAGAAACTCTGGAAACTGGACACATGACATACTTCCATACTAATTAAAGTTTCTAGCAACAATTTTATTTATATAAAGTTATTAAACATATAAAATTAAATAGATATATTTATAAATATATATATATACAGAAAAAAAATGCACACATTATTTGGTTGTTCCACTAAAATGCTGTAAGTAATGGTATTTTTATGCAAGAAACATATTTGAAGCTTTCATGGAAAAATTTGTGACTTAGTTTGACATACAAAACAGAAATTAATGTTCAGAAACAACAATAAGTACAGTCATATATGAGCATTAATTATTAAATACCAGGATTGTATAACAAAACTTAGACATATTATGTTACTGTTATAAAGACAACATGTAAACATTTTTCTAGTGGTAGACTAATGAACAGAGCACAATATACTACCATAATGTACTAAGTCCTTTCAAAAGATTCAAAATCTTGCTCAAAATGAATGAAGTTTAAGGAATTTTAAGAACTGCTAAAAGAAAATTATTTTTTTTAAATGAAAAAAATTTCAAAATCAACTGGCCATGAAATTCAATAATTTTTTTTTAAAATTTGTACAAATTTAGATTTATCCTAATTTGAAAAAAAATATTTTTCACAAGAATTTTTTTATCCTGATGATTTTTAAGTTGCTCTTAAGTAATAATTGCTCTCATTTTGCTTTGCGCATACAAATTACAATTACTTTCTCATCAAAACAACGTGTAAACATTAAGTAATGCTGCTTTCTTGGAGTTTTACAAATCAAATAAATAAATTATTCAGTAAAATGAACAACACATGGAAAAGACTATGCTTATTAGAATAATTAGATGGTATTAAATCTTGTAAAAACTTGTATCAAATCCTTTTATTTCAAAGTAAATTGTTTTCACAGATGCATCACAGTCGGCTTGACAACAGCCATAGCACCAGGCTGGCGACCATACGTGCCAGCTTTTAAGGGACGGTCAAAAGCCGAATTACTCAAGTGAGGTGTCCTCTGCAGCTCATCAACATACTTGCCATTTGTGAAGTTACTGTTGGCATTCAGAGGATCCATATTGTAATATGGCGGACTACTGGAGTTTTCTTTATGCTGAGATGAAGGAGGTGACTGATAATTATCATACTGCTGTGCCCTTTGTTGTTGCGGCTGTCCGTAGTTTGGAAGAACTGTGTTTTGCTGTCTTTGGGATTGAGACTGAGCAGAGCTTGATGGATGATAAGTGGTATTGATGGATCCAGGATTCTGTTGTTGATCACTTTGTCGTTGGTTTTGGTCATGTTGCTGTTGTCTGGTTCCGGAATCTTGTTGAGGACTTGACATTGGGTAGACAGGTTCAGGCCTGTGAATGACACCCGGGTGGCTTGCGCTGGGTTGATGAGCTGCACCTGACGCTCCAGGGTTTTTAGCATAATTTGACCAGTTCTGGGGCTGTGTGGATGGATTGAGAGACACAGGCTTGCTGCTGCTATGACTATGTTCTGAATGTTCTCTGTCATTCACGCTTCTTAAATTATGGTCAGCTTGGTTTTTACTGGAGTGGTAATGACTTCTGTTGTCAGAGTAAGTCTGTTGATGACCTCTGACATCCCGTGAGTACCTGTCCTGCAGCTGTTGTTGAGAGTCCAGGTTAATGGGTTTAAAGTTGTGATCTTGGTCTCTGGCTTGCTTGTACTGTCGTTGATCTATAGATGTGCGTTGAGCCACGTCAGGTGGGTTTTTCCCCCTGTGAACATCCCCTGTTAAGCTTCTTAAAGTCCTTTGATTGTTCTGGCCTTGGATCTGCTGAGCAGAGGACTGTCGTTTGTTGTCATGGGGACCTGCGACTGGCTGGACATAAAAGGGGGCCACTGCTTGATGTGGAGATTTCATGGAAGATACTTGGTTATTGTTCAGTGAGCTTTGGGTATTTTGATGTGAAGAGTTTTCAGAATTGCCATGCTGTACACTTTGTGCTCTATCTTTACCACCTCCAGAAGACTGTGACCTGCTGTGATTTTCATACGGTCTTGGCGCTGAAGATAAGTTGCCATTGTCAGGTTGAATGCCTTGGTTCTTTCTCCTGACAACTGGGGTGGATGTCATAGAAGGAGGTTTGTCATTGATATCTATAAGACCCACCTGTGATCCTTCTGGTTTTTTCTCAAACTTGTCAATCAGAGATGTCACAGATTTTGGAGGGTTTACCCGTGGGTTCACGTTTTCTCTATGAGAAGTGGGTGTGGTTTTCTTGACAGGTAGATCTCTTCTAGAAATTCTACCTTGTGGAAAATACTCCTGCTGGTCACCCATGTTTGCATGTAATGACTGTGCCATCCTGTTTGCTTTCACAGAATCATAATCGCTGCCCAGCATATTGTGGGCACTTGAACTTCGATGTGCGGGAACACTATGGTGTCTTCTGTCAGAATAAGAATCCGAATAAGTTGGCTGATTCAATCTGTCTGAACCATGCCAACCGTCGGGTCTTTTGATAAAATTTGCATTGTTTGTCATTTGCCTGTGATGCTGTGACTGTTGGGCATGGCTTGGATGTGGTGTATTATTTTTATTTTCAAATTTATTTCTCGTTTGCCCATGGTCTTGACTAGGTATACCCGTTGGATCTTGGTTTACTCTTGACTGCTGATTATGGTTTCTATCTTTGTGGGGGGAGACATTTTGGCCATAGGTGTCTCTAGATACAACCAGAGGAGATGCGTGGTAGCTGCTAGAAGTTGTCTGGGCAGCATATGTGGGTGGACTAAAAGCGCCACCTTCATCTTTACTGTTAACACCAGCATGTTGGGATGGTTGACCAATGGCTGGATAGACCCCCCCTCCAACGTACTGCTCACTCTTCTTTTGAAGTTCTTGCCTGTACACCTCAGAGCTGTTGGAAGCCTGTGGAATGTGCATGGCAGGCACAGCGGCCTCAGCTTGTCCTCTTACACCACCCTCAAACCAAGGATCGTACTTTGACTGGTTTTCATAATTTGGAATCAGTTTTGCTTTGTAAACTGGAACAGTGTTAGCTTTCAGCAGCTTGGGATCTGAGGGGCTTGGTCTCACCGTGATGGAGTTATTGCTACCACGGTCGGCAGATGTCTTGTCTTTTGAAATAGGCTGCAGAGAGTGGAATTCAGAATTTTCCCTTTTCTGGATTTGGGCAATTTCGGAGGACTTGTATGCATCTGAAATGCTCATGTTGCTGCCAAAAGCTATGGGAGCTCTCACCCTTGACCTCCCAGCAGGCTTCCCACTATCAACACCAACTGCATTAACATTGTTCATAACATGCATGGTGATTTCATCAGAGAAAGCTGAATTAGTACCTCCTGAGCCTAGATTATTGCCTAGATTGTGCTCAGTTTTTTCATTTAATTTTATTGCACCTTCTCCAGGGGAACTGAAGATACCTTTGGCAGGTTCTCGTCTACCTAGGTCAAGCCTTTCCTCCACTTTGTGAGTGTTATCCTCAAGGTTTTCAGGTCTGTAAGGCAAAGGTGGGGTAGGTTCAGCAGGTTGAGATTGTTCTGTGTAGTTCAAGTTTTGATAATTTAAAGCGTTCCTTGTGATACCATCTAATTTAGGGCCATTAAACTTTTCATTACCTCTATTTAACTCTGGCGATTCTTGTTCCATGGGAAGACTCCTGAGAGGTTTGGGTGGGGAATCTTTGCTTTGATCTGTATTAGGGAAAGTATTCTTGGACTCATCATCAGCATTTTTTTTGGAGGTACCACCACTACTGGAGATCTTATTAAAAAATGTGTTTCTCAACTTGTTGATGGGAGCCGAACCACCACTTTTGTGGGGTGAATTATAGGAAACATGAGGGCTTTCTTCACCAGTGCTTGGTTTTTTCTGGTCACGTTTCAGAAAAGACTTGAAAAAATTGGCATTTTTCTTATGATGATTATCTGGGTCAGGAGACATTGAGCTGCCCAAAGGAGGTCTAAAGCTTGCCCCATCAGAATAAGGTGGAGGATGATCAGATTTGAGGACCCCATTGTGGCTTTGCTCATGAGACGGCAGGCTTTCATAGAGGGGTTCAAACCCAAAATCGTCAATGTGGCCAAATTTGTTCCTGTTGTTGTTGTTATCCACTGGAAGATCTGGTTCAAACGGAACAAGAGTGCGTGACTGAGCAAGATGCAATGAGTTAGGGGACGGGGAAGACATGGTTGGACTTGCCTTGACAACAGGTTTGGGCCTGATGACATTTGGAGGTGTGGCCTTGATTGGTTTTGGGGAGCTTCTGTCATGTTGCATGTCAACATAATCAGTGGACGGTTTATTGTGAGGAGTTCTCTCATCAGGTTTTGACTTTCTTTGGTGGCGTCTGTTAGTGTTAGGGTCAGAGTTGGTTTTCTTGTTATTTTGATCAGAAAAAGGTTGGTTGATATATGGAGGAGAAGATGCTTGTACGTGATTGTTACTCTGGTCATGATGTCTGGCTAATAGGTCTTTGGGTTGACCAGATTCTACAGTCTCAGGTTGTATTCCAGAGGCAGCATATTTGCCAACAGATTCAATCCAGGAATTTATGTGTTGAAGTTGTTGGGCTTTGCTATTACCAAGATCTGATTCTTGTTGGAATGTCACCACATGTTTCATCATTACTGACTTGGGGTTACTGGAGGCAGGCATGGAGGAGGACTGGAATTAGAGGCAAAGTGCTTTTTGATTTCAGAGTAATAACAGATGTTAAGGTGAATTAAATTTAAAATTTTGAAAAAAAACCAGGAGTGTGTCTCTGGAAACAATGTTAAGATAGTTTAAAATTAACGAAACTCAATTTTAACAATATATTAATTAAGACACAACTCCTGATATTTTTTCATTATTATACAAATTTAACAAAGTGTTAATTTATTACATATATTTATATTTCATTACCATTCACAAACTTAAATTTAATTTCATATTTTTGTTTTTTAAATTTAAATTAAACATTTAAAAATAGGAATAAACAACTGAATTTAAGGATGGTGAATACAAATTGATAAATAGACAACCCAGCTGCTCGTCACACTGTTAAGAGGTGGGCCTCTATTAAAATGAAAGTCTTTAAAGACTTAATATCAAGGGAAGCTTTGATTGGGTGAGGAGTATTCATTATTTGAATAGAGGATTTATTAATTTCATGGTGATAACCAAGCATAGTTGAGTACATTGATGTAGTTTGATGGCAAGGAATTGAAACAATGAAATCCTTTGAAATACTGTGATGCAACATACAAACCAATCATTTAAGAATTTAAAACACATTATTTCATGAAATTAAATTTGTCTAATTTATTTTTCACAATGATTTTTTCAGCCTGGCTTGGGAATTCCTCCGTTAAATTTCTGTCAGACTGGGTTGAGGCATTAAAAAAAGGAATTTAAGACTTAGGAAATTTGAGAAGATGTAAAATGTGCTTTTGTACATCTAAACTGACCAGTTGATTCTTAGTTGCCAAATCTGTATTAAATTTAGCCTTTGCCAGATTTCTGTGTGCTAGTTTCCAGTAGTACTTGCAGTCATGAAGAAAAGATGCCCAAATCTTAAAAAATAACAAAAGATACATATTTAAAGTTAAAGAATGCAGCATCACATTTTAAAAATAAATATTAAAGAAAAGAAAATTCAACAAGCATTACAATATTTAATTTAGGGTGGGTTGGGGAGATACTAACTTGGAAAAAATCATGAGGTGAAGATTGCTGCCCCTCAAGAGAGAAATATACAGCTGTTTTCCAGAAATGCGTTTGTGTATTATCTAGAAGTTTTCGTTCTTCTGCTAATAGGTCAAGAGCTGAAAATAAATACAATTTAGACTCATTTATTGTATAATATTGGCTAAACAAGAAGGTAAGGTAACGATGCTTTCAAGTAGATATATACAAATTTAATTTGAGGAAATGTTAAATTTTTTTTTTAAAAGTATGTTAAACTAATCAAACATGTTTAAAGAAGCTTTAGATGCTGTAGTTAGCTAGTGTTGTAGCTAGTGTTGTGACAGCATTTAAAAAAAATATAGACAATGTACTAAATATTAATACCTGCTGTCATGAAGTTTTCACATGTTACCCTGAGTGAGACAGCTGAGGAATTTCCTTCTTGTTTTGACAGTGGTTCAAGCTATCAAAAAAACAAAACAATTTTTTTTTAAATTAGTGAAAGTATTCTCAGAAATTGTAAGTTATAAAATCTAAATGGCAAGCTAAATGATGTGGATTTTAAAAAATCAAAATAAAATTAATTTTATAAAATTACTTGCTAAACTCAGTTTTTATAACATATCATTGTAATAGCTTTTAACATTTTAAAAATAAAATAATGGGGAAAAAGTTGGTTCATAATAAAATATGCAGGAACCTTATTTTTCACAAAAAATAGTTCATCATTCAGTTCTCTCAAAGCTCGCTGTATATCCTCAAAAGAAACCTAAAGAATGAAATTAAATGTGGGGTATAGATTTTAAAAAAATTATAAATAGAGAAAACAAATAATATTGGAACTAAAAGTTGTGTCTATTTTTTAAAAATCCATCAACACTCAGTTGTGGTACTTTACTATACATTTTTCAGAATCATAGAAGAACATCAAGTTAAGTAGGTTTATATATCTTCTCAGAAAAAAAGAGTAAAGAAAATTGCCCAAATGCCCTCTGTTAAATCCTTGATGTCAACTAATTCAATTAACTATCAACTCCTTGATTAGAGTAGTAAGTTTATCAACAATTAGAAAATTATCAGTTTCCCAACACAACTTTAAAGTGCAAATTTTTTTAATTTACCTGTGCTGCATGCCTCATGTTGGAAGGTTCTGGTAAACGAAATCTCGTTGGACAGCCAAAATCAAGCTCAGACTCAAATATGTGAGAATAGATTCTCATAATAAGTTCAAGTAAGTTATTCTGTTTTGACTGTGATAAAAAAAATATTTCCCAATCAATATTTACAATGGTTAAAAAAAGCAATTTATATAAAACTATTTTTTTGTCAGATAAAAACATATTTTTGTGTTAGATAAAAACAAATCTATAAAATAAAGGGATGGATATGCATGTTACTTACAGGATCTTGCATTTCTTTGAGTGAATTCAAAATATCAACTTTAAAGCCATCTGCCTGTCCCCTTTCTGTCCCAGCATTCATGTAGTTTCCAACTGCTAATACAGTCTCCAACACATGTTTTAAAGATACACTGAAAGGCAATCAAATATTTCTTCAGTGGTCATTATTTCTTTAACAGATAAAGAGTAATAAAATATTTAAATGTCCATAGTGTTATTTAATAATATTAATGATCATCTTATAATTTTAATACGCATTTAAAATTAAATAAACCAGTTTGAATTTTGCACACAGTTAAAAATTGCTCTAATTGCAATAATAATATTAATAAAGCAAATTAACAAGTTCTCCAATCATCCTCATCAGTCAAACAAGAATTAATTCTCTTACCTGTTGGTAATCTCTTCACAAGCAGTGTGAAGTTCTCTCAACTGCTGATCTGTGAAAATTTAAAAATTAAAATATAAATATTTAAAAGATATAAATACATTTTTTAAAAAAAAATGACTTAAAATTAATTTTTAACAGAAAAACGAATTCAGAAATGCCTTATCATTAATTTTAAATAGTTATTTGGATTTTAAAAATTCTGTGTTAAAACAAAAATTTGGAGTCAAGTGGATTTTCTAGGAATTCTGTAACCACCATTGAAAAATAAATATTTCAATGTTTAGTCTCATTTTAAGCAAATTTCAAAATAAATGTCTCACCTATTTCAAACAGATTAATTTGTAGTTTGTTCTTGAATCTGAGGAACTCAAGCCTCTCCCTGAAGTGTTCTACTTTCAACAGTTCAAACACAAGATATTCAGGCACATCTAAGTGACCTACAATAAAATCATATTTAATTTTTTTTTTTTTGTTAAGTTATTTGATCATATTAAGAATATTATGGAAGCGTTGATTTTGTTTGTTTGTGTTAAACTAAAAAACACTCTGAATTTTTCCTTGTGACAGAACAAGCCCTAAAATTTATAACTTTTACAATAATTACCTTACACAAAACCTCAATACTATGAATAATTCAGTATGCTTTTAGCTGAATGTAACAAAATTGTAGAAAAAGGAAATTAAAAAAGAAAGTTTAAGCTCTCCATAACGAAAAAGACAGTGTTCAAAAAACAAAAAACAATTGACTTACTTCCTCCTTTCCGTTTCACATGATGATGGATTTTATCCAGTTCCCTGTGGGAAGTTATAAGCTCCAGGAGCTCTGCAAAACTATCTGTGTGTAAATTTGAGCTGTTTAAAGTTGTAAATGCTTGAATAACATCAGGCAGACTGCAGTGAAGAGACTTCAATTCTGATATGATTCTTTGAGATCGTTCTGCATCATAGATACACACAGGCTGAAAAATAAAATTTTTATTTAAGATTTTTTAAATTCAATCATAGGTATTACAATCAATTACCCATTTCTACTTTCCAATTTTTCTCTCATAAAAATAAGTTAATACCAGTGATCGCAGTAGCGGTAATAAAATTATTAAGAGCAGGTTCCGATTTAATTAACTATTAACCACTTTAAAAACAATAAATAACAATTCACCTGTGATTTTGACTTTCCTCTCCTCAAGCACAAGTCATCATAGAGATTGTTAACAGAAGAAACATCTGAACTTCCTGAGAACAGCCTAAATGAAAATGAATTTAATAATTTTTATTCTTCACTGACATTCTCTATCATCATAATAAAGCAGCAAGAGAAAAATTTGAACCCCTGACATAAGAGATCAAGCCAACATTAAGTAAAATGAACAATTATATTTACTTTATGGGTGATTTTGTATATTAAACACAAGTGTCATAATAAATATGACACTCAAATCAGGTTTTAGTATGAACTAAATCATTGAGATAAATGAGAAGTAGAGTTTCCCACATCTAAAAAAAGGGCCACTCAAAATACAATTACCAATACTGCCTCACATTCATTACATCCCGTGGCAGTGGAAACTTATTTTGTTTACTAATACTCTAAATCAGATAATGTTTAAATATTAAATAATTATATACATTTCATATCCCCATTTAAAGAAAAAGACAAAAGGGTGTGGATTCAAGATCTGGTTACTAATTAAGAGTAATTTTGGTCATTTATTTAATAATTTACATTTGACCATACTGAAACTGACCTTTCGAGCTCATCTGTGTTGATTTTTGGTTCAATCATTCCATGCCAAATTGTATTAGATGAATCAACTCCTGAAGCAATAAAATATTAAAATTCCAATGAATCATCAATTGAAAGGTGTTAATAAACTTCAATTTGTTTTAAAAAGTTCACATACCACCAGTCCCCATTAAAATTTCTCTTTAAAAAAAAAAAAAAAGTATGGCAATTTACAAAAGGCTCTTAACAAAATGTTTAGAACTATGTTAACAATCATAATTTTACTTACATATATTAAAAAAAATAATATTTATTCATGCTCACACTCTGTGAGACTGTAGTGGAATTTAAAATGATATCTTTTCTTTCATTCACATTTGTAAAATCATAATAACATGTGCACCTTCTTTTTTTTTTTCTCCAGCAGTTTTCACAAACAAGCCTCTGTTCAACTTATCAACAAATTCCTTTGATAATGTGTTGATTTTATCAGGTGTTAATGTTCACCCACAAAGAACATCCGATTGTCCTCACTAAGTCTAATCCACCTGTCCTAGTCAACTAACAATGTGTGCTATTTAACCCCCAGGGCAGAGATCATGAAAATATTGAAATGCAAGAAGGCAGGAGTGGTCTTAGTTCACTGCTGTCAAATGATGTTTGATCTTTATTTGCATGTGTGCAGTCAATTTTTTTTTATAGTGTCAAGAATCTTTATAATCAAGCTAAATTCATGATTAATGCAGGATGTATTGTTTTATTAAGTGTGAAGTTGATTTTTATACAGTTTTGCCCAGATGTATTAATATTTACCAGCATGCTCCCCCTGAAGTCACAAATCTTAATGAGAACTAATCAGCCCCAGGCCCAGTCTGGGTTGGTATAAGGATAATAAGTGAAAATTAAGATTTTGTATTAGAAAGTGGGGCCTATGAAAGTGCGGGGCCCACTGCGGCCGCATAGGTTGCAGTGGCCTAAGGCCGGCCCTGGAACTAATAAGTCCTAGTGAAATAATTTATTATAAATGTCTTGTGTTAAAATTCTTTTATTTATGTGCTGAAAATGTACAATACAATAAAAAAACATTTCCGTATGTTTTGATCAATAAAAAGAATCTTATCTATCTTATCTTATTTATAAGTAGACAGTTCATATTTATTTGATTGGATTGCTAACCCTCCCACCCCTCCACATACACCACAAAACACAATAATAACAGCCCTTTAAAAGTAATACTTATTGTTGCTAATATTTTAGCTACTTGAAATTAAGGAAGATTATTTTAACTAAATTTATTCTTATGAGCAGGCTATCAAATTGTTAGCAAATTTTAAGAATTAAACTGTAAACAATAAATAAGATTTATATATTTTTTGCAATAAACTTCAAGATTTTAAAAAAAGAATGCTAGTTGCGTATGAAAGTTCAGGTAATTTAAAATTTACCAGTATCCTCAAGAATAATCCTTGACCAGGATAAAGGCTTCATAGGAACACTTGTATGCATGATGGGTTTGTTGGGGTACACTTTTGTTCCTCTACCTGGCCTAGGTGGTAGGGGTGGAGGGACTTGTTCTGTTTCTGAAACAGGGGTCAGTTTCTTCATATCCAGATCCTTGTCACCTATAGATTACAAGCAATTTTTTTCAGAGTTAAAAGCAATTAATAAGAATTACATTTTTTTAAAGTTACAGAATTCTTTTTTTTTTTTAAAATAAAAATTTATTGTTTTACAATTTTAAATAAATTTTAAACAAACATAACTCTGTAGACTGTAGGCTATTTCAAAATGATCATAACAGAAAGGGCGATAGTAAAATTATAACTATATCATCTGCACCCATGTATTTTTAAGTTTACCAACTATGAATACATAAAGGAATGTAAAAAGGGATTTAAAAAAGATAAACATTTTATTTTGATAACTAGAAATGACCCACGAAACAATGGCGTCGGAAATGTGTGAACTTCCCATCTACTAAAGCTGTTTGACAAAGCATGCATTCATATAATGCACTTTACAAGAACACCATTAGTGCTAACTAGTGGGGATTTTATTTTGCGCGCCTATAGAACACAGCATTCGAGCCATACAAAAATACCAAGAGAAATATTATTTGTGATCATAACAGAATTTGCTAATGTAACTAGGTTGTGACATGTAATTTTGGGTCTAGAGAAATTTATAAACTGGTAACAACTAAATAAAATCTATTTAACACACACACATAGGAAGATAGCTCTGACTTGAATCAACTACAACAATAAAGTTTCTGCCGTAATATAATTATTGGCTTACATATTGCCAACAAGATCTCTTGACCCCATGGATACATCCCCTGGCTTCAAGTAAAGGGTTTCCGTGCTAGATGTATACCCCTTACTTTCGCCATTCATGCAATAGTATCTCATGTTAAAATGTTTTCACCCCATTCAGCAAAAAGGAGAAAAAGAAATTTGAAAAGATTCCTAAAATTATAGACCCACCTAGAATATTGAGCAGAGCCAACTTTCCAGGAAATACTCCATAAGGTGAAGATTTACTTGAGCTGTTCTCCAGCATCTCTGCAATGTTTCGTAACTCATGCATTTTAGCCATAAGCTTGTTGATTCTGCCTTCATAGGTTCTCAGGGTGTTTTGATGCTCCTTCTTCATTCTCCTCATCTCCTCCAATAGCTGCTTCTCATTGTCAGAGTAAGAATAAGTGCTCTCAGGCCATCGACGCCCATTATCTGTTCCTTCAATTCCATTCTCCAGCCACCTTGACCTCATTTCAACTGAGTTCTCCGTATCCCTGATTTTTTTTCTGTCTGAGATGAACTGAGGATCCCCCAAAGCTGAGGCTAAATTTGGATTTGTCCATTTTGATACAGAAAGAGGTGTGGACTGTTGATGTGTCCACCTATGACAATTTTTGTCTAACACACTGTCAGGTTTAACAGCTTGTCTGTTATCAACACTTTCTGCAGCAGCAGATGACATCAAACTGCTGGTGGTGCCTTGCTGATTTAATCCAAACTCGTAATCCAGATTCTGAGCACCACGTTGGTCTTTGATCAACATTTCTTCAGGAACCATAGTGGAGTCTGAATATGAGCCACTGCTTCCTGGAGGATTAGGACTAGCATTCATTTGTGTGGACTGTTGGTATGGATGACCCGAGATAACTGGGGTCTTCAACTGTTTTTGATCAACATTTACAGATGGGCTGACATGAGTAAGATGAGGTGAGACATGGGTATGAGGCAGAGCCTTTACCTGAGAGGAAGTGTGAGCAGTTTGCGGAGAAGTTGTAACATGAGGTGCATTATGTTGAGATGGTGGCTGAGATGTCCTGTCTTTTGGTAAGGAAGTTTCTGAGTAAGCCGTGAGAGAACTGTGCTTTAATTGATTTTGAATGTCTTTGTTGCCACCTTTCATCCCTGAATAGGTTTGGGTGTCAACTGAGCTGTCAGTTGAGTAAACCGTGTCCCTCTTCAGCTCTAGAGTGCTTGTGTATGGCACGCTATTGGTGCGACCACTCCATCCTAGTTCCTGGGACTTCCTGGGGGAGTGGCTGAAGCCAAAGTCCTGCTCAAGCTCTTGAAAGAAAGTGTTGTATGATGTCACAATGTTGTAGGCCTCGCTCCTGTTGAGAACTTTCTCTTTGATGTCCTGAATCAACTCATAATCAGCTTTTATGTGTGAGTTTTCAAAGCTGGTGATGGATGCTGGTTGGCTGTGAGAATAAGATAATATTCAACACTGTTGGGCAAGATGGTGTCAACATACATTTTCATTCTTTGTTGTTTATTTGGGTGCATATTATTTCTTTAAGATGAGGAATCTGAAGAAAATCAGACATTTTCAAATAACTTTGCTATTGTATAATTATAATAAAAATTTGTTTGGGGAAAAAAGGTGAAAGGAGCTCTGAGCTGATTTATTCTGAAGACAAAACATGTTTAGGAATACATGGAATTTAAAAGAAAGTTTTTTAGAGTCACATTAGCTGCGAATGAGTTTGAGAAAATCAAGTTATAGCTGCAATGAAAATATGACATTAAGAAGAGTTGATAACTTTTGGCTGTGGATTTAAATTTATTTTTCCTGGATCCAAATACTCACCTCCCTGGAAATGTTGGCGATGTCATATTATTGTCATTGTTACTGGCCTTCTCCTCATTCCACACATACAACTGAGCGGAGTCTTCAAATTCCTTGGCCCCAAAGATACTGCGAATGTGGCCTTCTCTGGGTTATTATAAGATAGACATTCAATCTTCGGCAAATACATGTTATACAATTAGAAGACATATTGAAAGTATATTGAATCTTGATGATGTTTCGTGATTTTGGCGGGGAAAAAATTTCATGTAGAAAAAAAAACATTTTTAAAACATTGCTATATTCCCTTCAGCCATTTACATTGAATTAATTGAAACTTTTCTTCATTGAACTCTAGCAGGGGTCATAAAGTTAATCTTTAAGATGATGCCCTTTTTTCTATGCTACTATTGTTAATACATTGTTTACATGTTAAAGGAAAATTGCTAAGAAACAACTTTTACCTGAAAAGCCTCCTCCCCAGCTTGCAAGCCACCGCCCTATCTGGAAATCTTTTGTGGTGGCTCTCTACAAGTAAGGACACAAGGACCGAGCCTTTGAAGACATTCCTGTTTCGGCCAGGGGTCCCTTTCCTCCTGTCCATCTGTAGATAAAAGAATAGAATTAAGTAATGGTTTGGACTAACATATGTGACTGAAAAACACTATTTAAACAAAATTATTTTAATACATTTTCATTACATCGCACATCCTTCCTTATTTTTATGATTCATGCAAACAATGGCGTTAATCTTAAGGATGTTAATATTGTGGATAATATTGCGTCACTTGACGTTAATGAGCATTTGGTAACAGTACCGGTACCTAGTAAATCAAGCGCAAGAAGCAAGCTAATTTTATTTCTGCATTATATCAATAATAACAAGGTTTCTTTTTTTAATATGGAAACACCACAAAATGGATTGTCTGGAAATAGTTTTGGGGGTGGGGTAGCAAGATGATATAAATAGTTTTCTCTCTTCCCACACGAACTGATTTTTATATTACTAATTATAGATATACCTAGACCTATATAAAAATAAAATAAATTGTAATTTTGCTTTAGCAGCAATATTAATTGTGATATCCAACAAAACAGCTGGCCTACTTTAAAAATTAACACCCCCCCCCCCCTTTTTCGCCGATGGGTTTTCTCCCTGACTGATTGTATACAACTACAGAAGAGCTCTATTTTTTAAAAAAAAACTTTTACAAATTTACTGAGACCAGCTGACCACGGAGGGTTCTGTAAATAGTCGTTAAGATTCTCAGTCCTATTTGTAAATGGCCGCGGAATGTTTCGGTGGCCACGGAGATCTGTGTACTCTGTATTAGCCAATGTCCTGTTAGCTAACAAAGAGAATCCTAGCTAAGTTTGCACGGTACTCTCTACCTAATGTTTTATTGACTGACCCTCTTCGTCACCACTAAGGCCACGTTTTTCCCCAAATTAATTGTACATCAACCTTAAAAAAAATATATATAAAAAAATGATAAAGAACTTCCTGAGCCTAATTATAACCCAAAAGACATACAGTTGTTCGGAGTATCCTTAGTAAATCTGAACTATTTTCTAAATTAAAATTGTCTTCAATCAATATTTTTTGTTTGTTCTTGTTATAGAAATAAAGACCATTATTGAATTAAATATAAGAAATTTAAAATTAAAACTTACGAAAAAGCCTTAATAAAGATACAGTTTCAAACATTAAATGTATAATACAACCATAACGTACTAGAACGACAGTGTCGGTTGCTGACAATACAAACCCGATGTTAATTCATTTACATACTTAAGACATCTATGGTAATTTGTAAACATGGAATATGACAGACTTAAAAATTAAAACAATAAATTCATTTATACATTTTTTTTTTGTGTTACATTTCTACAAGGAGGTGGGGTGACAAAAGCATGCCTCCTCCCTCCCACTTTTTTTGGGGGGTGCTCCATTTCCACCCCTTGACCATGCACCTGGGGCACGGTTCGCCTGTCAGGGCGCTTATCTGCAGGACGCTACTTTACTTCAGGGAAGGGACCTCCCAGTGATCGTGATCGGCACGTCAGCGTTTGGAGTGAAGAGTAGAGCTAATCGCGTCCTGTGTCCAGGTGCATGGTCAAGGAATGTTAAGGAGGAGAAAATGTGCGCCCGTCAGCCCACCAGAACGTTATTAATAGATTATAATGACCAGAAGCGTAAATCCTGTACATCGTTGTTTGATTATATATATATATATATATAATATATATTAATGTTGCATCGCAGAAATCTAGTTGTTATCGTGCTGACCAACAACCAGAAGCAACATTTAAAGTTTCAGTTATTTTCACATGTTTTTATGGAGTGAGGCAATTAATTAATTGAAGTGGAAAAGATACTGTTCTCAAATTAATTTTACGTAACAAGCGGGTGAACTGATCTAAGATGTGCGAGACAGTAGCACGTGACGTCACGCAAAAAAAATCTCACCCCCCACCCCACTTTAAAAAAAAAAAAACTGATTAAATAAGTAATGTCAAGGTGATAAAAAATGTAATTTGAAAAGAAAAAAAAAAAAAAATTGCGTAAATAAATTTAAACTTGACATTTGGCAGACCATAATCTCAAACCAAACAACGGGGACATGGAATGCCATAGTCTCCAACCAAAGTCTTGTGTAACATGTCTGCTTGAATGAATGGAGACGTTTTTTTAAAAAAAATAATAATAAATTCACCATGTGACAAAAACCATTCCCCAGTTACCATTACTGAATCCAGTGGTTCCCAGCCTGGGTCATATTTCACCCGCAGACATTGATCATAAGCTAGTCACCATGATATAAAATTTAAAAAAAACAAAAAAAAACAACAAAACAAAGACAAAACAAGATTGATTCAAGACAGAAATCGAAATTTCGGACCGAACTTAAATGATTTTGTCCCGATGGTGAACTTGGGTGGGGAGGGGGAATACATAATTAGCTTTGAGTCTAAGGTGTTAGTTTCAACAAATGTTGGAATCACTGCTCAAAATCTTCTTCGTCTCACGATCCTATATATTAAAGTGTCGCTAGTCTGGGACCCTAATCTCTCACTAACACCGCACTGATCCCTGTCAACACCATTGTACACCGTGGCGCACCCTGCCCCGCGTACGCCGTGCAATTGTTCCCGTACATTCAATAGATTTGCGGGTCGTGGTGGGGATATATGTCTGCTGTGTTTGAAACACACACACACAAAAAGTAATTGGTATTGAATTGTTGTTGTTAAAGTCATTCCTGTTCCACAAACTTGCTGACACGAATCGGTGTGATTTTTATTATTATTTATTTTTTTTTTGGGGGGGGGGGGAGGGGGGGGGTGGGCGGGGTAAGGATTTAATGTGAAAGTAGTTGGTAACCCCAGTTTAATAAGGATCTCATCCCTCCTTCGATGTATCGCTGCCAATGTGAGCATGGTAATGATTTTTATTATTATTTATTTTTTTTTTTGGGGGGGGGGGAGGGTGGGGGTAGGCGGGGTAAGGATTTAATGTCACAGTAGTTGGTAACCCCAGTTTAATAAGGATCTCATCCCTCCTTCGATGTATCGCTGCCAATGTGAGCATGGTAATCAACAACCCTTAACGAGATAAAACAATCCCACCCAGTGGCGCAGCTAGTGTTAGCGACACCCGGGGCGGGACAAGACTTTTTTCCGCCCCTCATCAACGAAAAACAAAACTATACCATTGGCAGAAAATACCACCCCATTCCATATTTAAAGAAAAAAAAGTGCCGCCCAGGGTGGACCTCCTCCCTCCCCCCTCCCCTGCCTACGTCACTGATCACACCACAAATCAAGAGCGGGGTATCTATACATATTACGGTAATACTGAGTTAAAATATCTCAACGAAGGGAGCCAAATTATTGAACCAGTAGTGGAACACCGGCAACGTGCGAGAACAAATGAAACCTTCAGGGGCGTAACTAAGGTGAAGCGAGTGGGTCACTGCCACACGTTAAAAAAGAAAATGATGTGGGTTACCAATAAAATATTACGGCCACCTCAAAGTTACATGTTAAAAGAAGCACAGTATTTTGTTTTTCCTCTTCCACTGAAGAATGTATTGGATCAATACTTATTATTAACAGCTACACTCGATCGAATGTGTGATTGTAATCTCAGAGAGAATTTCACACGTTCGACTATGTCTAATATGTACAGTCCATGTCACACATACACGACGGCACAATGCCAGATCAAATGTCTACAGTAAACTTCTGGCAAAGTTGGTGCCTTATAACTTTAAAAAAAACCCAAAAGAAACGTATCTGGAAACATAAAGGACCAGGAGAATGAAGACAATGACCTTGTCAACCGGCATGGCCCTGAATACATACGTGGTGGCTTTTCTTAGACACTACCCCCCCCCCCACCCCATGTAAGATACAAATAATCAGACATTACAGAATCAGATTCAATGATTTTCAGCACCATTCAAAGGGCTTTAAACCTCCTTGACTCAAAGTTAAATGAAGTCCACTGAACAGAGTGACGGTTCGTAGACAAAGTACGGTCCACCCTCAAAACTTGCTCAGTGGTCATAATTTCAGAAAATAAAACTACAAATAAATTCTTAAAACGAATTATAGTATGTATTCCAAAGAATAGTTAATAAAAACATGCAATAGCACTGCAGGAATCCAGAATGTTTGTGGGCATGTCGTGTGTAGTTTGGTTGTGTCTAGTTTATTGTGTCCAGTTTGTTGTGTGGAGGCTGCTGTGTGTTTTGCGATGCGATCAATTTGCTGAAAAAAAATAAAATCCTCAGCTTTTGAGTAAATTATGGCGTCTATCTTGGGTCGCCTTAGTCCTTCCGCTTTCAATTGGGGCACAGCCTTCAGTTGGGGCACAGCCTTCAGTTGGGGCACAGCCTTCAATTGGAGAAATGCTTTCAGTCGGGGCACGGCCTTCAGTCGGGGCACGGCCTTCAGTCGGGGCACGGCCTTCAGTCGGGGCACGGCCTTCAGTCGGGGCACGGCCTTCAGTCGGGGCACGCCCTTCAGTTGGGGCACGCCCTTCAGTTGGGGCACGCCCTTCAGTTGGGGCACGCCCTTCAGTTGGGGCACTGCTTTCAGTCGGGGATGGCCTTCAGTTGGTCCACTGCTTTCTGACATATGCGCCTCACCACTTTTGATGTGCCGCAAGCGAGCTGAAAGTGTGCCGTGAACATTTATTCCCATATCGTACCAACCACACATAAAAATAAATAAATAAATTATAAATACTGCAAACATGTCACATGTTAAACGTTGACTTGAAAGCCAAGGGTTACAGAAAAAAAGTCTTTAAAAAGCCATTGCTTACAGAAACAAAAAATCTTTAAAAAGTCGTTGGTTACAGAAACGAAATCTTTAAAACGCCGTTGGTTACAGAAACAACAAACGCCCTTAATGCCAGGGATATTAGGTCTATTTATCAGATCTTTTGGATTTCTGCTAATGGCCTTATCTGCGTATACAACATTTAGCCCTAATGTGTCAGACACGTCTCCTTACAAGCCCCTCCCCCAACCACTTGAACCCGACACATGGCAATAGAGCCAAACAGTCGGACCTCTTGTACCATCTCTGTGTGAGACCTGATAATGGGGTCATAATGGCCGGTCATAATGGGGAGTTCGGATTATGTACATTAGGAAGAAAAATGGGCTGATAAATTCCATGATGCCCATAACAACAGCCACCGCTTCAGCCATTAGAATGGATATGTGTGGCGTTTAGACCGCTATCACCCGGCCTGCACAGCATACGTTGGTCGGTATAATGGAATAGGGTGTATCATGGAATAGGGTGTATCATGGAATGGGGTGTATCATGGAATAGACCAGTGGTTGCAACGTTTAAATGTCCTTAAGTTGGTCGGTGTGGAATAGGGTGTATCATAGAATAGTGTGTATCATGGAATAGACCGGTGGTTGTAAGGTTTAAATATCCTCAAGTCTTGCAACACACGAAACGAGAAGACGATAAATGCATGTGCTTGACTTAACCTTATTTGTTTATCAATCGTATCGCATTAAAATTACGTTTAAAGGTGGAGATGTTTAGTGGTGGATGGTGTTTAGTGGTGGATGGTGTTTAGTGGTGGATGGTGTTTAGTGGTGGATGGTGTTTAGTGGTGGATGGTGCTAAGTGGTGGTTGATGTTTAGTGGTGGTTGATGTTTAGTGTTGGTTGATGTTTAGTGGTGGTTGATGTTTAGTGGTGGTTGATGTTTAGTGGATGATGTTTAGTGGTGGATGGTGTTTAGTGGTGGTTGATGTTTAGTGGTGGATGATGTTTAGTGGTGGTTGATGTTTAGTGGTGGTTGATGTTTAGTGATGGTTGATGTTTAGTGATGGATGGTGTTTAGTGGTGGATGGTGTTTAGTGGTGGATGGTGTTTAGTGGTGGATGATGTTTAGTGGTGGATGATGTTTAGTGGTGGATGATGTTTAGTGGTGGATGATGTTTAGTGGTGGATGATGTTTAGTGGTGGATGATGTTTAGTGGTGGATGGTGTTTAGTGGTGGATGGTGTTTAGTGGTGGATGGTGTTTAGTGGTGGATGGTGTTTAGTGGTGGATGGTGTTTAGTGGTGGATGGTGTTTAGTGGTGGATGGTGTTTAGTGGTGGATGGTGTTTAGTGGTGGATGGTGTTTAGTGGTGGATGGTGTTTAGTGGTGGATGGTGTTTAGTGGTGGATGGTGTTTAGTGGTGGATGGTGTTTAGTGGTGGATGGTGTTTAGTGGTGGATGGTGTTTAGTGGTGGATGGTGTTTAGTGGTGGATGGTGTTTAGTGGTGGATGGTGTTTAGTGGTGGATGGTGTTTAGTGGTGGATGGTGTTTAGTGGTGGATGGTGTTTAGTGGTGGATGGTGTTTAGTGGTGGATGGTGTTTAGTGGTGGATGGTGTTTAGTGGTGGATGGTGTTTAGTGGTGGATGGTGTTTAGTGGTGGATGGTGTTTAGTGGTGGATGGTGTTTAGTGGTGGATGGTGTTTAGTGGTGGATGGTGTTTAGTGGTGGATGGTGTTTAGTGGTGGATGGTGTTTAGTGGTGGATGGTGTTTAGTGGTGGATGGTGTTTAGTGGTGGATGGTGTTTAGTGGTGGATGGTGTTTAGTGGTGGATGGTGTTTAGTGGTGGATGGTGTTTAGTGGTGGATGGTGTTTAGTGGTGGATGGTGTTTAGTGGTGGATGGTGTTTAGTGGTGGATGGTGTTTAGTGGTGGATGGTGTTTAGTGGTGGATGGTGTTTAGTGGTGGATGGTGTTTAGTGGTGGATGGTGTTTAGTGGTGGATGGTGTTTAGTGGTGGATGGTGTTTAGTGGTGGATGGTGTTTAGTGGTGGATGGTGTTTAGTGGTGGTTGATGTTTAGTGGTGGATGATGTTTAGTGGTTGATGGTGTTTAGTGGTGGTTGATGTTTAGTGGTGGATGGTGTTTAGTGGTGGATGGTGTTTAGTGGTGGATGGTGTTTAGTGGTGGATGATGTTTAGTGGTGGTTGATGTTTAGTGGTGGATGGTGTTTAGTGGTGGATGGTGTTTAGTGGTGGATGATGTTTAGTGGTGGATGGTGTTTAGTGGTTGATGGTGTTTAGTGGTTGATGGTGTTTAGTGGTGGATGGTGTTTAGTGGTGGATGGTGTTTAGTGGTTGATGGTGTTTAGTGGTTGATGGTGTTTAGTGGTGGATGGTGTTTAGTGGTGGATGGCGTTTAGTGGTGGATGGCGTTTAGTGGTGGATGACGTTAAGGGGTGGTTGATGTTTAGTGGTGGATGGTGTTTAGTGGTTGATGGTGTTTAGTGGTTGATGGTGTTTAGTGGTGGATGGTGTTTAGTGGTGGATGGTGTTTAGTGGTGGATGGTGTTTAGTGGTGGATGGTGTTTAGTGGTTGATGGTGTTTAGTGGTTGATGGTGTTTAGTGGTGGATGGTGTTTAGTGGTGGATGGTGTTTAGTGGTGGATGGTGTTTAGTGGTGGATGGTGTTTAGTGGAGGATGATGTTTAGTGGTGGATGGTGTTTAGTGGTGGATGGTGTTTAGTGGTGGATGGTGTTTAGTGGTGGTTGGTGTTTAGTGGTGGATGGTGTTTAGTGGTGGATGGTGTTTAGTGGTGGATGGTGTTTAGTGGTGGATGGTGTTTAGTGGTGGATGGTGTTTAGTGGTGGATGGTGTTTTGTGGTGGATGATGTTTAGTGGTGGATGGTGTTTAGTGGTTGATGGTGTTTAGGGGTGGATGATGTTAAGGGGTGGTTGATGTTTAGTGGTGGTTGGTGTTTAGTGGTGGATGGTGTTTAGTGGTGGATGGTGTTTAGTGGTGGATGGTGTTTAGTGGTGGATGATGTTTAGTGGTGGATGGTGTTTAGTGGTGGATGATGTTTAGTGGTGGATGATTAGTGGTGGATGATGTTTAGTGGTGGGATGATGGATCAAATAGCATTAAAATATTTAATGTATTTATTGCCAAACTTCTACATAAGTTATGCTTAAGTGTGACAGCATGATGAAAGAATATGTCACGGTGAGCTCAGTTTTTAGCACGATGAAAGAAGGTGGTAGCACGATGACAGAAGGTGTAGCACAATGAGAGAAGGTCCTAGCACGATGAGATAAGATGATAGAACGATGTGATAGGCGGTAGCACGGTCAGAGAAGGTTGGCGCACAATTAGATACGGTGGTAGCAAGGTGAGAGAGGGTGGTAGCAAGGTGAGAGAGGGTGGTAGCACGGTGAGGGAGGGTGGTAACAAGGTTACAGAGGGTGGTAGCACGGTGAGAGACGGAGGTGCCACGGTGCGAGAGGGTGTTATCAAGGTGAGAGAGGGTGTTATCAAGGTGAGAGAGGGTGGTAGCACGGAAAGAGAGGGTGGTAACACGGTGAGAGAGGGTGGTAGCAAGGTGAGAGAGGGTGGTAGCAAGGTGAGAGTGGGTGGTAGCACGGTGAGAGGAGTTGATAGCTTGGTTAGGTTGGTAGTGCGGTGAGATAGTAGCACGGATAAAAACTGTAACATGGTGAGGTGCTAGTAATGGAGAGGTGATACCATGAAGAGAGAAACAGTGACAGGGTTGATGACATAGTATTGCAGGGTTGGAGTAGAGAGACTATGTTAGCATCATAAGAAAATGTCTGACATATGTCTCAATGCACTCAGGGGACCTATGTCTCAATGCACTCAGGGGACCTATGTCTCAATGCACTCAGGGGACTATGTCTCAATGCATTCAGGGGACCTATGTCTCAATGCACACAGGGGACCTATGTCTCAATGCACTCAGGGGACCTATGTCTGAATGCACTCAGGGGAACTATGTCTCAATGAACTCAGGGGAACTATGTCTCAATGCACACAGGGGACCTATGTCTCAATGAACTCAAGGGACATATGTCTCAATGCACACAGGGGACCTATGTCTCAATGCACTCAGGGGACCTATTTCTCAATGCACTCAAGGGACCTATGTCTCATTACACTCAAGGGACCTATGTCTCAATGCACACAGGGGATCTATGTCTCAATGCACCGAGGGACCTATGTCTCAATGCACTCAGGGGATCCATGTCTCAATGTACTCAGGGGTCTATGTCTCAATGCACTCAGGGGACTCTGTCTCAATGCACTCAGGGGACTATGTCTCAATGCACACAGGGACCTATGTCTCAATGTACTCCGGGGATCCATGTCTCAAAGCATTTAGAGGACCAATGTCTCAATGCAATCAGGGGACGATATCTCAATGCACTCAGGGGACCTATGTCTCAATGCACACAAGGGACCTATGTCTTAATGCACTGAGGGACCTATGTCTCAATGCACACAGGGGACCTATGTCTCAATGCACACAGTGGACATATGTCTCAATGTGCTCAGGGGACATATGTCTCAATGCGCTCAGGGGAACTATGTCTCAATGCACACAGGGGACCTATGTCTCAATGAACTCAAGGGACATATGTCTCAACGCACACAGGGGACCTATGTCTCAATGCACTCATGGGACCTATGTCTCAATGCATTCAGGAGAACTATGTCTCAATGCACACAGGGGACCTATGTCTCAATGAACTCAAGGGACCTATGTCTCAATGAACTCAAGGGACCTATGTCTCAATGCACACAGGGGACCTATGTCTCAAATGAACTCAAGGGACCTATGTCTCAATGCACACAGGGGACCTTTGTCTCAATGAACTCAAGGGACCTATGTCTCAATGCACATAGGGGACCTATGTCTCAATGCACCCATAGGAATCCTACACCACTCGAAATGACCTGAAAGTTCAACAACTAGTCGATGGCAGCAAGGGGGAAAACCTACTTAAATAAACTCGTAGAGGTTTAAAGGGCTTTAAATATTTATGCACTGTAAATCCTCTTATATGAGTTTTAAGTGTTTTTTTTAAACAATTCCAGTGAAGACTTGTCACGTCCTAGAAGTGTCCAGGGATTGAGGAATTCGTCTAGCAACATTAAAACGGGGAGCAACAAAAACTACACTACAGATCAATAGCTTTGTAGTTTTTAAGGTACTACATGCAGAAGAAACGCACTCTTGTGACAGACTGGCAAATGTTCACTCTGAAACAAATGCAGTGACACAATACCTTAAACCTAAAGAAACGAGTTCATTTAAATTTAAGTAGCTTTTTTTTGTGGTTAGTTTTAGTAGTTCCACGGACGCGATCCAAAACTAATTTAAAAAAAAAAAAATTCTATTACTTTTTAGAGAAAATGTCATTAAAGTAAAAAAAAAAGATATGAAAGTAATTTTTTTTCCTTCAAATTAAATAGTAATAATTGGGATTTATTAATCATTCTGGCCACTGAGACCCCCCACCCCACCCCTCTCCCTCCCCACACTCACTTTTTTCTCTCCATTTTATCGTGAACATTTTTTTAACCACTTGAACATTATCGCTGCCATGCTGTTGAGGCCGTCAGTTTCCACGCATTACCAGTCCCACACGTTGGCCAACCATAATGTTAAGGGTTGAACCCGAGACGCATGGCAAACCCGCCCGTCTGCCGCCTCGACCTGCTGATTTCTTGCTCCATCTGGTTCGACTGGCGCATTCCTGTCGATGGTACGCCCCGGGCGCCATCAATCCCGCGCCATCGATACCACGCTCATTTCCCACCGTGCGACACAAGCTTACGAACCCGAAGACTCTAGCCCCGCCCATCCGCTGACCAGGTATGTGAATTGGTGACTTAACGCTCCGAGTGAGTCACCGTGTGAAAATGTCCAAACCCTCCAGTCATCCCGATGTTTAGGAAGCGTGTCGTTCCAAAAAACGGCCTCAGAGGCGGAGCAGCGCTGGCGGTAGGGTCAAACAAAACTATTTGAGAGTGATAACATGCCCAAGCGGATGACACCACTGTGGCCCAGTGTCGCGAAAGGTGGGATGTTGTGGGGGGATAAGATCGTAAGTATGGACTAGAGAGGTCTTGAACTCAAAACCAACCGACGGTCCTCGTGGGAACAACGCCGATGCACAAGCCTACTCGGCCATCCCTAGACTGATGTGCTCCCTGGACTGATGTGCTCCCTGGACTGATGTGCTCCCTGGACTGATGTGCTCCCTGGACTGATGTGCTCCCTGGACTGATGTGCTCCCTGGACTGATGTGCTCCCTGGACTGATGTGCTCCCAGGAGGAACAAACACATTACTGGTGTGCACAAGTAACATAAAAAGCTTCATACTACTTTACAGTGGCGTGCCCAAGGGTTGGTGTCTCACTTGCTCTCTACGCGATAACGCAACGGTGTCACCCCCCCACCCTCCTTCCTGAGCACATCCCGAAAAAATACTGTTCAGAATCCTTAGTGGCAACACTGTTTAGCGGCACGACTGTTTGGCGGCACCACTCTTTGGCGGCACCACTCTTTGGCGGCACCACTCTTTGGCGGCACCACTCTTTGGCGGCACCACTGTTTAGTGACACCACTGTTAGTGACACCACTGTTAGTGACACCACTGTTAGTGACACCACTGTTCAGTGACACCACTGTTCAGTGACACCACGGTTTTGAACTCGATCAAGTTGTTAAGGAGATCTCCATGGTCAAAGACAAAATATATGAGACAGCGATGATGTCGTCCCCTGAATCTCCTAAATTCCGATAGGATTGACTAATTCCCCCCCCCCCCCCCCTCTTTTTCTGATTATTTATTTTGATTTTTGTAAAACGCTTTCAGATACCTAAAGTAAAATTTAAACGTACAAACTGTGCCCTTATTGCTAGGTGTCAAGGCTAAAGAGTTGGGAAAAAAATAATGATTCCTGACAACGGCTGTAGTATTCAAATTCTAGAAAATCACGTGAGATGAATTGTTTCCGGTGCTTTTCAAAAATTATACTGAGTTTGCTTTCCCACCTAAATGTGTTATATAGCTTGTGTTGTAGGGATGTAGGGTATGAGTAACGCTGTCTTCATTGGGTATAACTAACGCTGTCTTCATTGGGTATAACTAACGCTGTCTTCATTGTGTATAAGTAACGCTGTCTTCATTGGGTATAAGTAACGCTGTCTTCATTGGGTATAAGTAACGCTGTCTTCATTGGGTGTAGGTAATGGTAAAATATGTTACCAATAATTCTATAGGTCGTCCATACAAAAATTAGTTTCGAAACCATTTTTCTTGAGAGAAGCGTAATGGCCGCCATGGTAAAAAAAAAAGAATGATTGGTTTTAGCTCGTCTGGCAAAGTTACAGTTGGCTGACAGTGAGCGCAGACCCTGTTATACCCTCTCCCCACCCTGACACTACCCTCCCATGCAATGACCCACCCTGACACTATCATTCGGTGCCACGACCCACCCTGACACTACCCTCCCGTGCCACTACCCAATAAACAGGGGTGAACTGTTCAGTGGCACGGGAGGGTAGTCAGACACTCTAATAAACAGAGGTGAACTATTCAGTGTCTGGGGCGCAGCGGGGCCTGAATAAAGAGCCTGAACCACATGAACAAGACGTCATTTCCGGAAACCCCGCCGCGCTCGGTGTTGTCTAGCGCGGTTTTCTGTGTTTAAAAAGTCCGAAATTCAAACTTTCTTAAAAATTCTTCACTCGTATTTTAACCGGAAAGGATCCGATTTCTCGACTCCATCTCTGAGCAAAGAGATCCGACTCCGATGCTCGGAGCTGTTTCATTTTAAGCTAATATGGATTAGACAGCGGTGGCAAAGTTCCGTTTTGTTCCTAGATTTCCGTGTTCCGCATTTCTTCCGTGAAGGCAGTCGTGATCCGGACATTTGACGAATGCCATCCGAGGGGAAAAGGGAAGCTTCTCGCGCAAACGCGACTTCTGCAGTCACGTGTCACAGGCAACCAATGGGCACACGAGCGGTCGACATATCTAGAACATTTGGATGGATGCAGTTGTGTGTTGTTTTTTTTTAGACCAGTGCTTCCCAAACTGTCGAGTTTTGCGGACGGGTTGGGGGGGGGGGGGGGTCACTGTTTTCCATTTCACCGGGGACCGGGGCCAGATATTTTTTTAATTTTTTCTTCGGCCATAATTATGCCTCAGCAGATATGATCTCAAAACGCGTTTCCTACACCAATAACGCGGAGGACCAGAAACAGAGCAAAGGAGACCACGTGACGTTCTGCCCCAAACTAAAGGCAGGGAAAGTGTCGTGAAAATATCTTTCATACTTTCCGCCCCCCCCCGGGGGGGCTCGGTGGGGGGCATTAGTCGGCATCTTTCAGTGTTTGGGAATGGAAATATTCACTAACACTAAACATGGCCTCAGAGCTGAACTTGACACCAACCATTAGGATAGGGTAGAAAGGAGGGGGCGGTGTTGTACAGTAAAGTGGGAGGAAGGGAAAAAGGGGGGGGGGGCGTAGAGGCAGAGCAGTACTTCCCAGAATAGCAGTACTTCCCAGAATAGCAGTACTTCCCAGAATAGCAGAAATTCCCAGAATAGCAGTACTCCC
>CAXITT010000880.1:225994-238097 GCA_964033795.1 Lymnaea stagnalis
GGGGGGGGGGGGGGGGGGGGGGGGGTGGATGTGAGAGACTTTTCAGGCCGCAACACAAGGAAGATGAGATTGGCAGGGTGTGAAACACAAGACCAGGAAAATGAGGTGGGCTAGTTTCTAGACCAGGGGTCCTCAAAAATCTTTATACAAGGGGCCGGATCAGTGTCCCACAGACACTGCCGGAGGGGGGGGGGAAGGGAGGGGAAGGCAGGACTATAGTTTTGAATAAAAATAGGAAAGAATTTTATGCACACTGCACATACCACAATATCTATGAACAATGCACATATCACAATATCTATGCACACTGCATATATCACAAAATATATGCACACTGCACATATCACAATTTCTATGCACACTGCACATATCACAATTTCTATGCACACTGCACATATCACAATTTCTATGCACACTGCACATATCACAATTTCTATGCACACTGCACATATCACAATTTCTATGCACACTGCCACATATCACAATTTTATGCACACTGCACATATCACAATTTTATGCACAGTGCGCATATCACAGTTTCTATGCACACTGCACATATCAAAATTTCTATCCACACTGCACATGTCACAATTTCTATGCACACTGCCACATATCACAATTTCTATGCACACTGCACATATCACAATATATATGCACACTGCACACATCTCATTTCTATGCACACTGCACATATCACAATTTCTATGCACACTGCACATATCACAATATATATGCACACTGCACACATCTCATTTCTATGCACAATGCACACATCTAATTTCTATGCACACTGCACATATCCCAATATCTATGCACACTGCACACATCTCATTTCTATGCACACATCTAATTGATATGCACACTGCACATATCACAATATCTATGCACATATCTCAATTTTATGTACACTGCAGGTATTTCATTTGTAGTGGGGAAAAAATGGGGGGAAAAAAAGCATACTTAAAATTTAGAAAAAAATATATTCAGCATAAACTTAAATAGTATTTCAAAGGGAAGTTAGGCCAGTGATATGATCAATGTATGGATTCATATTCGTCGAAGCTAGCCAGGTACCCTTACGGCGACCAGATTAAGGACCCCTGGTGGCCCGTATCTGGCCACCCCTCCCCCCCCCCTTTTTTTGCTTTAGACATGTAAGAAATAATACAGCTCGACTAAGAGGGTGTACACACTAGTACACAGGGATGGGAGAGGCAAAAGGCAAGGATGACAACAAAAGCCATTCACTTCTCAAGCCATGGCTTGTTATCGCCACTGGACTACCAGGGGTACACAAGGAGCCGGATACATTTGAATAAAGACTAATGGGCTCTCAAGCACAGCACTTAATGGGCCCAGTAGAAGGCAACGGCAACGGTCATCGTTTGAACTCGCTGCGACTTCGGGGAGGGTGAGGAAGGGAAAACCTCATACACTCTGAATCGACTAGGTAAATTCGATTTCATCTTGAGAATTGTTGCACGACACACACAAGAACAACACGACACACACAAGAACAACAGCGACACACACAAGAACAACAGCGACACCCACAAGAACAACAGCGACACACACAAGAACAACAGCGACACTCACAAGAACAACAGCGACACACACAAGAACAACAGCGACACACACGTGAACAACTGTTATTGAGTAAATTCCCCAAAAGTGTAAGCTAAATCTTTACAATGTAACGGTAGACTGCGTGTCACAATCAAATCATTTATTGGTGGATAACTGAGAATCCAGAAAGCGTTAAATTAAGGAAATACTTATTAATGAAACGACACAGAGATGAAGAGCAGACAAACGGCTGAGATATTGGAGATCTGAACTCTTCACGGCGCCTGAATGTATCAATAGAACATTAGAAGAGGAAAGAAACTACCAAATGGAAAACTTAGAGTGATGCGTGTCATGCTGCTTGTGGGGAAGGGAGTGGGGGAAGGAAGTGGGGGAAGGAAGTGGGGGAAGGATGTGGGGGAAGGAAGTGGGGGAAGGATGTGGGGAAAGGATGTGGGGAAGGATGTTGGGAAGGATACGGGGAAAGATGTGGGGAAAGATGTGGGGAAGGATGTGGGGAAGGATGCGGCGAGTAAGAGATATTTGGTCTGGGAGGATGTATAAACTGACAAAAGCTCACAAAGTGGGGTCAGAGCCAACTTTTATTTACGGAGATATCCAAAAGTGGCAGTAACGTTAGGAAACACGATTGTAAGCATGAGATAATTTGTTAGACAAACAGACACGATATCAATCATGTTCTTTAAAAAAAAAAAAACCACGTATACTTATAGTTTAAATCTGTACGATTTTTTAAAAATGATTTCGGTTATGGCAAAAGCATTTCTTAAATAACATTAATACCATTTGAACACTGCCGTAACTAAAAAAATCAAGATGTTTTGATTGATTTTTTTAGTGGAGTCACGAAGAACCTGGGGGTGGGGGCTGGGGTAGGAAAGGACTTCTACCAGTCAGGCTACCCTACAGCTGTGAGTGACGCGCATAAGTTCGGCTTGTTTAGACACTACATTGTATATAGGCCCTATTGCTGTATATACCATTAGCACAAGGCACAAGTTCACCAAAACTAACTAAATATTCCTTCAAGGTACTTACACGAGTGAAGTGAAATCCATGTTGCGGTCCAGTGAATAAGTCTTTTGAAGATCAAGAACAAGGTCCTTACGAATATATCATTTATATGTAGCCTAAAACTTTAAAAAAAAAAAAAAGATTGAATTGCTCAAACTGTCTGTGTGTGTGTGTGTGCTCGCAAAAACGAAATTGTTTAGCTTACGTTGTAAAAATCATGTCAACTTACATTGACTTACATTGACTTACATTGTCAAAGAGCCACTGTAGATAGATACAAATCGACCCGAAATAACACACAATTTATTTAAGTTTCACTAAATCAGAACAAAAAATTTGCTCAGCAGTTAAAACAGAGCACACACACGTCAACATTCGCGTACACAAATCGTACAAGACTAAAGCTGCGTATAATTCTCTCGTTAACTTTACAGTGATCTATGGTGATATGCAAAGCTCTACAGAGTGATCGATGATTTGATAATGGTACAGGTACTTCAAGTCCTTCCATGGTCAGTCTATGTGTCCCAACCGACATGATCAAAGACCACACCATCACACAATGGTCAAACTTACAACGTTGCACCACACAATCACAGAATGGTCAATGGTCAAACTTACAACCTAACTAACAAGTCAGGCCGGCCAACAACTCAGAGACGTATAATAACGACTCCGCTCGCTTCACTGCTGACACTCCGGGCCACGGGCTTAGAGAAGCGACAAGAAAGCCGGATAATGGATTTGCCGTGACACCACACAGAACCCCTCTCAACCCACATTGCCCCGACCCCTATGAACCCATACCATTGGACTAACACCGAAACCCTCTCACGACCTACTTGGGGACATACAAGTCATGGACGGTGGTAGATTTATTGCATGGATACTTAAAATAACACAAGCCGGTGTCCATGTTTCATTCCCCCCCCCCCTTGTATTATGGTTGACAATGTCAATGTTGACAATTTGCGGACACCGGAGTCTCGTATCATCCACTGAGCCACCAAAAGGGGGGGGGGGGGGGGGGGTTGGGTGGTGGTGCAAACAATAAACCAACTTTAGTAAATCTAACACAACTCACAAGGCCCTAAGTACATAAACAGAACCGTGTATGTGTTTGTAAATGTTGATGACCTTAAATAATACTGACAATCTGCTCAATGGAAGCAAGTAAAGCTACTGCTTACAAGACCTAAACTACTGCTCACGACAAGAGCTTAACGACTGCTCACCAGACCTACACAGCTGGAAATACTGTCACAATCGATGTGAACAGTGACAATTGACATATTAATTTTTCAAAAACTTTAAAAACATTTATAAAACTAAAAACCATGTTTGAACATGAGTACAATATTCTAATGTACAATATTCTAGTGTACAATATTCTAGTGTACAATATTCTAGTGTACAATATTCTAGTGTGTTTACGTATGAACAATGTACGCCTTGAAGTTGCTTGTTACGTCACAAACGTAAATATATATAGATCCACACACTGATGCCCGGGTGAGCTTATGTGCATAACACAGTGACACTTATCCGAGTATACGGCATTACCAATATGTGTAAGGAATAATCTTGCTGTTTTCTTTTTTTTCTTTTTTTAAAGTCCTTGTTCACATTCCAACACCAACAACAGACCAAATTGCTGACTGCTTGCTGCTAAAGGCCAGCGTAGAACAAGCAGTCACTAGTCACCGTGTCTGCCGAGATAAACCAATACATGTGGTGGGCTTCAGCATGGGCAGAGAATCTTTGTTCAGTTGTTGCCCCATTCACAAACCCAAACACCCACCGACAGGGGCCGGTTTAACAACGAGCAGGCTTCTGTATCGTCTGCTGGCGGCCACTGGTTGCCACTTGTTGATTGGGTTCGTTCGCTCCTCGAGCCTATTCCTGTATAAAACATCTCCCCCCCCCCCCCCCCACTCCAACCGACAGAGCGAGACGAGCCTCCCAGCTACAATGAGCCCCTCTCTCCATGCAAAGGCGTATCCAGGCCATTCCGCGTACATGGGTTACAACACAGTTATGCCAACATTTTGTGTCTTCTTTTTTTAGTTTTTAAGTCCCAGTCGGACAACACTTATATACAGGGTGGGCCAATAAAAGTGAGAACATCTCGTTAAATATTACGCTACGAAATGTTTTCACTTTTATTGCCCAATCTGTTTATCTATAAACACACAAAAACTCAATTTTATAAGACAATTTTCTACGGTTTCAAATGGGTGGGGATGAAATGAGGAGGGGATTTAAAGGGATTGGGGTTCAAAGGGGTAAGGATTCTCAAAGGGGTTGGGATTCTCAAAGGGGTTGGGATTCTCAAAGGGGTCGGGATTCTCAAAGGGTTGGGAATTCAAAGAGGTGGGTATTTGAAGGAGGAGTGAGTATAAAATATCCAAGAGAAGTCCAAAGTGGATTCCAATAATAAGACCGGATTTGAAAACATTGGGCGGGTGGGGGTGGAGATGAGATTTGGACTCTTAATAACTAATAAGATTTTTTTCACCATTTGACCATTAAAAAAAAAAAATAAGCAAAATGTGAAACTGCTTCTTTAAAAAATGTAAATTTGATAATGGGTTAGGACTATTGAGACGTGCAAACCAATCTTATAATTTGCATAATTTTGTTTTGATAATTTGTTGAATTATTTCACTCAATGAAATGAACATTTACTGCTCTAAAAAAAAGGTCTCAATAAATTACGCGACACAATGTCACTGAAATAGGTGGGGATGGCACTGTTTCCAAGATTTCTTTGTGTTTGAGCAGGAGTCGCCCTTGACTACAACGTACATGTGCATGTAGAGAATCACTTAAGTGCGCTAGGAATGTCAATGACAATGACTTGTTTGATGATCGCCAGGCCCCACCCACCCCAACGCCCCTGCATTTTTTTTTTTACTTACACATTTATACATGGAGAGGAGAGTGGGGGGGGGGGGGGGGAGCGGAAAGGGGGGAGGGTAGCCGAACGAGGTGTGAGAAAATAAGGGTTAGTGTTGGAGTGAGAGGGGGAGAAAGGGAGATAGGTTGGGGGGTGGGGGAGGCATTACATGAAAAGGAAGAAAGTACAAAGACAGATATACTTCACATAATCGGAGCAATGTGGGTCAGAGGTCATGGGAATCAAAACGAAAGGTTATCGGTGAAGCTATTATCGCTAGAGTTGTGGTTCGTGGTTTGATATGTGTTCCTATTAAAGCGCACTTAACATATCAAATTGTCAGATTTAACGGGTGGGGAGGGGGGTATTGGGGGGTAGTGGTAGGAGCAGTGCCTCCCAAACTGTAAAGTTAACGACATTTCAGTGCTCTTTACAATGCCTCTGGATGCAACTTAACACAATAACCCCCCCCCCCCCCCCCCCCAGGACTGCCTTTGCAGATATAAATTAAACTTTTAAAAAAATCCTCATAAATGCTGTTCCCCTAGACGGCAAATCCCCCACCCCTTTTTTTTTTCCACAATCATCTGGATAACTCCAGGGAACATCATATGGGGATGAGACAGCTTGGCAATGGTAGCGTTGCAGGAGTTGCCGGAATTTCCATTGTCTCACCCCATAGCCATACGGGACTCCCACGACCTGTTTTTAAGTTCGGAGTTTTCCTTCTCTTAGATGAGTTGCCGTCCAAGGCTAACGAGTCCCATCGAGTTGCCGTCCAAGGCTAACGAGTCCCATCGAGTTTCCTCCAAGGCTAACGAGTCCCATCGAGTTGCCGTCCAAGGCTAACGAGGCCCATCGAGTTGCCGTCCAAGGCTAACGAGTTTTATCGAGTTTCCGTCCAAGGCTAACGAGTTTTATCGAGTTGCCGTCCAAGGCTAACGAGTCCCATCGAGTTTCCGTCCAAGGCTGAGTCCCATCGAGTTGCCGTCCAAGGCTAACGAGTCTCATCGAGTTTCCGTCCAAGGCTAACGAGTCCCATCGAGTTTCCGTCCAAGGCTAACGAGTCCCATCGAGTTGCCGTCCAAGGCTAACGAGTCCCATCGAGTTGCCGTCCAAGGCTAACGAGTCCCATCGAGTTGCCGTCCAAGGCTAACGAGTCCCATCGAGTTGCCGTCCAAGGCTAACGAGTCCCATCGAGTTGCCGTCCAAGGCTAACGAGTCCCATCGAGTTGCCGTCCAAGGCTAACGAGTCCCATCGAGTTGCCGTCCAAGGCTAACGAGTCCCATCGAGTTGCCGTCCAAGGCTAACGAGTCCCATCGAGTTGCCGTCCAAGGCTAACGAGTCCCATCGAGTTGCCGTCCAAGGCTAACGAGTCCCATCGAGTTGCCGTCCAAGGCTAACGAGTCCCATCGAGTTGCCGTCCAAGGCTAACGAGTCCCATCGAGTTGCCGTCCAAGGCTAACGAGTCCCATCGAGTTGCCGTCCACGGCTAACGAGTCCCATCGAGTTGCCGTCCAAGGCTAACGAGTCCCATCGAGTTGCCGTCCAAGGCTCACGCGTCCCATCGAGGTGCCGTCCAAGGCTAACGAGTCCCATCGAGTTGCCGTCCAAGGCTAACGAATCCCATCCACTGGGTGCTGGCGATGTTTGTTTTTTTTGTGTGTGTTTTTTTTTTGCCTAACCTCTTGCAGGGGATTGAACTCCAGGCCACAAACTTGGGATTGGCACAGTTTATAAACAATGATGATGTATCAAATGACCATCATCTCTTCTGTCATATTTTACAAAATAAAAACTGAGTGGGGACAAATATAATCTCCGTCCTTAGAATTATTAGAAATTAATATTTACACTGACATAAGAAAAATATATAAGCCGCGATTCAAGGATATTTATAACTTATTGGATTCTGCTTCAAACGTCTACTACAAAATTTCAGCAGTACATCTCCGTTAATTATTACCCCTTGCAGTACAGGGTAACCTATTTTGGAGTGAAAAGCCATTTTATGAATTAGGCCTATACTATATCTGAAAAGAAAATGTTTAGGGACAGTCTTTTTCTTTTTAATATTATAAATAAAATAGCAATTCTTTATTCTTATTCATATAGCCGCAGGTTGCCGACAGCTGACTTAATATTACTGCGCTACTTCAACCGAGTACGGTGCGTAACTATGTAAATTTAAAATTAAGCAAAGAGTCCCCAGTTACCGGCCTTGATCGTTTGTTACGCCGCGATAGGATAAAGAAACAAAAAAATAACTATGCTGCAGGATAGAAAGGATATTGAGATAAAGGTTTGCCTGTGAACACCAACAGAAGATTGCAACATAAATGAAACAGACGTATCCACAACAAATAGTGTACAAAGTATAGTAATTAGTTATTTTTTTAAAAAAAGAAAGGAAAAAAAAAGAAAGAAAAAAAAAAAGAAAAGAAAAAGAAAAGAAAAACAAGAAAGAAAAAAAAAAAAAAAAAAAAAAAAAAAAAAAAAAAAAAAAAAAAAAAAAAAAAAAAAAAAAAAAAAAAAAAAAAAAAAAAAAAAAAAAAAAATAAAGAAAGAAAAAAAAAAAAAAACAAAGAAAGAAACAAACAAACAAACAAACAAAAAAACAAACAAAAAAACAAAAAAAGGAAACAATAGAAAAAAAAAAAAAAAGAAAAAAAAAAGAAAAAGTAACACTCCCCACAGGATTGACTCCCCACAGGATTGACTCCCCACAGGATTGACTCCCCACAGGATTGACTCCCCACAGGATTGACTCCCCACAGGATTGACTCCCCACAGGATTGACTCCCCAGTGGAAGTAACAAAGACAGGCTGGGACACAATACTGGAAGTTTGGAAACTTATCAAGTGCTCTGTTTGACACCGGTCTAAGAGTTTTGTCAACACAAGTCTGGCGACCACGTTTAGTTATCATCTGGGGACAGTAGATATCACGGACAGTAGACGCCACGGACCGGAGATGTCACGGAACGGAGATGTCACGTACGGTAGATGTCATGCGCAGTCGTTGTCACGGGCCGTAGAAGTTGGCTCGACGGAACACTTTTGGACGGTCATTTGGTCAACGGAGATTAACTTGTTTTTAAACAAATCGTTTTAACGGAAGGTGCCAGTGAGATTTTGGGGAACTGTGCACCTATTCACAAGTTCTTTTTTTTTTAAATTCGGTTATTTCCTTTCGAAAAAACTTACATTTGAACAATTTTCCGTCGACTCGATTTCTTTCGAAGAAATTTCCGGTTACCCCATACACTGCATTACACAAGTTTGTTTTGCATTTACCAGTTTAATTATACGGACGATGACGTAAAATTTCATACCATGATACTACCAGTGTTTGGGGACCCTGGGCAATGAATGTTGATGCAATCGAATGAATGTTGATACACTCGAATGAATGTTGATACAATCGAATGAATGTTGATACAACCGAATGAATGTCTGCCAAATGAATGTCCATACAACCGAATGTATAGTACCCAAAGCATGTTGATACAATCGAATGAGAGTTGATACTACGCGATAAATGTTGATATCACACATTGAATGTTGATACTTTACATTCAAAGTAAAGTATCAAGATTTATTGTGTAGTATCAACATTCAAAGTGGATACTACGCAATGAATCTTGATTACTACTATGTTGATATTGCTCAATAAATGTTGATAATACACACTGTATGTTAATATTTTATAATTTTGTTGACATTGCTCAATGAATGTAGATATCACACTATGTATGTTATAATATTACACAATATAAGTTAATTTTACATAATTTTGTTGATATTGATCAATGAATGTTGATTACACAATGGATGTTGCTATTACACAATGCATGTTGCTATTGCACAATACATGTTGCTATTGCACAATACATGTTACTATTGCACAATACATGTTGATAGTACACAATGTATATTGATAGTACACAATGTATATTGATAGTACACAATGAATGTTGATAGTACACAATGTATGTTGATAGTACACAATGTATGTTGATAGTACACAATGTATGTTGATAGTACACAATGTATGTTGATAGTACACAATGTATGTTGATAGTACACAATGTATGTTGATAGTACACAATGTATGTTGATAGTACACAATGTATGTTGATAGTACACAATGTATGTTGATAGTACACAATGTATGTTGATAGTACACAATGTATGTTGATAGTACACAATGTATCTTACTGACAACCTACCAATGGCAATCGCCCCAATCGATGACGCATAGAAGTCCTCGCCCGTAGGACATTCATTGTCGGGTCCTATGTCCTATGAGCAGAACAAAATATGTTGAGTCTAACTAAAAGCTGGCATCCACAACACCGTCGAGATAATCCACCTTGTGCGTGGCCGTGTTTGATGTGCTCACTTCAAGCTTTGCACTGTATTGCTTTGGTGTGTGTTGGCTACATTACATTCTAATTAAGACATGTACCAGGTACAAAAGACTGACCATGAACTGCACTCAAAGTGTATTCACTATATTGTTTACAAACTTATGTACCCCACCCATCTGGTGTACACACAGTGTGTACTGAAACCCGTGAGCACAAGTTCGGCTTCCCTTCCTCTGATGTACACACGCATGTACACAAACTATGTACCGAAGTCCGTGATGGAAACATACATAGTAATCCACCTTTCTCCCCCCGATAAATCCATGCGACAGCACAGTGATACATTCTTACAGGTCTTCACTAACTCGTGACCGTCCATTTGGGTGCAGTGGTCTTCAAACTGTTTCTACGCAACCCGCTGAGGTGCAGAGGATGATGATTGGGGTGCAGAGGATGATGATTGGGGTGCAGAGGATGATGCTTGGGTTTCAGGCAATAATAATATGTCAATACATCTTGGTAACAGAAAGTACATTGATGGCTTTCTTCTTAACCGACTCCACTCATACGTAAAAATTATTCAGATAAAGTGAATGCAGGGGGTGTGGGAGTCGAAGTTTGAGGATGGCTGAGCTGGTGCACAGTACCACGTCCTAATTGTGAAGGTTTAACGACAGCTTAATTAATGACGGGATGACACAGTCAGGGTTTACTAGGGCTCTGATAGTCACGACCCTTGACCTCGGGGCTCATTCGTGGCTTGCCTTAAACTTGTATATTAAGGTAGACATGTTACTGGACAGGTGGGACTGCCTAGGGACAGGTTCGGAGAGGCCAATCTGTTTATGACGTCTCCAATGTAGACATTATAATCTAGTGCATGCATCTCTGAATGTCATCGGACGAAATGTTATCAAATCAGCGAAGGTCCATAAAATGAAAAGGGCGTAGGGGGGTCAAGGTGGAGTCAGTGGGGTCAAGGGGAGTCGGTTGGGGTCAAGGGCGAGTCGGTTGGGGTCAAGGGCGAGTCGGTTGGGGTCAAGGGGGAGTCGGTTGGGGTCAAGGGGGAGTCATTTGGGGTCAAGGGGAAGTCAGTAGGGTCAAGGGGAGAACAGTGGGGTCAAGTAGGGCAGTGGGGTCGATTGGGAGTCGGTCGGGGTCAAGGGGAGTCAATGGGGTCAAGGGGAGAACAGTGGGGTCAAGTGGGAGTCTGTGGAGATCAAGATGGAGTCAGTGGTGCCAAGTTGAAAATCAGAAGGCTGGATCAGGCGGGTCAGTGGGGGAGATCAGAACATTTTTCTTGGGAAGTGCACCAAAATCAAAGTCCGCTCTACGCGGCACACAGTCTATGGTTAAGCCATTCCTGTATCATAAATAATTCACCAGAGACATTTTTACTTGGAAACATGTTTCCCATAAGATGCACGATTTAATTTGCAACCTCAAAACACAAAAGAGATCGATAATTTGGTCGCTCACTATCTTCTGCACAATTTTAATTTATTTTGAGGGCAAACATTAATCACGACTAATCGATGTCTAGTTGTGCAAAATAATTTTGCACTTCAAAAAACCGCGACCTCAGCGGCTACCGGGTCAAGGTCGTACATCGAATCGGACAGAATGTAATAATGCTACAGTAGGTAGGCGTCGAACCAATCAAGTTACAAAAATGAGTGTAACATTTTTTTTCTGATTTGGATACCTAATCGTACGACAAGAGAATAGGATATGATTTGTGACGTCATTTGTGAAACCATTCGTCCAGTTTATAGTAATTTCTAGAAATATGATTTGTGACGTCATTTGTGACGCGATTCGTCCAGCTTATAGTAATTTCTAGAAATATGATTTGTGACGTCATTTGTGACGTGATTCGTCCAGCTAAAAGTGATGTCCGACAGAAATGAAGGAAGTAGAAATATTCTAAAGAATCCGAATGCGAGGTTGTGTTGTTCTGTAGCAATTCCTAACGACCCCGAACAACGTCATTAAACCAGCATAGTTGTTCATTTAATCAGATTTAAGAAACATACATTGAACTTTTTACTCTGTCAGATGTCTTGGAATTAACATTTTAAAAAAATGTAAATGAAAAGATGTCAGGTTCCTAACATTCAAATATGATTTTCCAAGGGTCAAAGGAGAATCAAAGATTGGATCAAAGTTTCCGGTTTAACCCCGTAGCTATATTTTTCAACATGACACCCCCCCCCCCCCCCCCCACCC
>CAXITT010000880.1:260326-284508 GCA_964033795.1 Lymnaea stagnalis
GCTGAGCTGGTTGGCGGGCTGAGCTGGTTGGCGTGCTGAGCTGGTTGGCGTGCTGAGCTGGTTGGCGGGCTGAGCTGGTTGGCGGGCTGAGCTGGTAGGCGGGCTGAGCTGGTTGGCGGGCTGAGCTCCGAGAAGAATCGTTTGTGTCATGTAAGTCTGTTTATCATATTGTAGATGTGCGGTGTGCGGGTGTCAACACGGCACGTACAACAATGCGCAGTGTGCGGGTGTCAATACGGCACGTAGAACAATGCGCAGTGTGTGGGTGTCAATATGGCACGTACAACAATGCGCAGTGTGTGGGTGTCAACACGCCATATTGCAATGTGCGGATCCCACTATGGCACATAGATCTACATCAAAGCGATTAGCTAAAACATAAAGAAATCACAAATGCGATGAATAAAGACACTAAAATGTGGCGACTTAACTGTGAGTGTAACAGTATCAATTTAATGTGTAAAAAAAAAAAAAATTAAATTAAAAAAAAAAAAATAGTTACAAAAAAAAAAAAAAAATAGAGTGCCACATTTTAAGTGCCAATTAATTCCACCTTAAGCCCACCACAAAACCATTGAAATACCTCGGTAAAATCTAATTTTCCTTTTTACGGGAAACACGGATGTGTTAGTTGATGAGATCAACAATCGAATTTCCTTTTCAAATGAGCGAAGCGGTCCCGGTCTTGTCACGAATCCGAAGGTATTCAGGGCAGTCGATTTAACAAATTTCCTACACGCCAGCGAAACAGTGTACCTACGCGCATATGCAGACTTCTTGGCATATGGTGGCAGGACAAAGACCACGATAAATAAGTCCTACTACAGGCTGACTCTTATCAGAATCCACGTGTTCTTACCAAAAGGACAAGCCAGTTTAGGCAGGGCATGTTGCAATATGATGCCAGACAGCAGAATTCCAAAACTATTAATGTTCCGTGAAATCTCCAGATGTAAACGCACAGCTGGTGAGCAGGGGAAAAATAGCGCTTCAAGGAATGCCTAAAAGCTTCACCCAAATCTATGGTCATCGAACTGAATTCGTGGGAAACATTTGCTATGGATCGTACAAGCTGGCGAGGCAGACTCAATGTTGGATGATACAGGCTTCCTAGGCAGACTCACTGTTGGATTGTACAAGCTGGCAAGGCAGACTCAATGTTGGATCGTACAAGCTGGCAAGGCAGACTCAATGTTGGATCGTACAAGCTGGCGAGGCAGACTCAATGTTGGATCGTACAAGCTGGCGATGCAGACTCAATGTTGGATGATACAGGCTTCCTAGGCAGATTCACTGTTGGATCGTACAAGCTGGCGAGGCAGACTCACTGTTGGATCGTACAAGCTGGCGAGGCAGACTCAATGTTGGATGATACAGGCTTCCTAGGCAGATTCACTGTTGGATCGTACAAGCTGGTGAGGCAGACTCACTGTTGGATCGTACAAGCTGGCGAGGCAGACTCAATGTTGGATGATACAGGCTTCCTAGGCAGACTCAATGTTGGATCGTACAAGCTGGCAAGGCAGACTCAATGTTGGATCGTACAAGCTGGCAAGGCAGACTCAATGTTGGATCGTACAAGCTGGCAAGGCAGACTCAATGTTGGATCGTACAGGCAGACTCAATGTTGGATCGTACAAGCTGGCAAGGCAGACTCAATGTTGGATCGTACAAGCTGGCAAGGCAGACTCAATGTTGGATCGTACAAGCTGGCAAGGCAGACTCAATGTTGGATCGTACAAGCTGGCAAGACAGACTCAATGTTGGATCGTACAAGCTGGCAAGGCAGACTCAATGTTCGATCGTACAAGCTGGCAAGGCAGACTCAATGTTGGAGTACAATTCTCACGCCCAAAGAAAGTGCACGGCAAGGAAAACAGAATCGACTCCAATCAAATAGGACCCCGAAACACGTGTGTCCTACGAGCGGGAAAGCTTTCCAGGCACAAACTGGCATGCCACCTGTGTAAGCACCGTTGAAGTTCTAGTCTTGGTGACCTTCGCATGCGACAGACGACCAAGGAAAACAAACAAAACAACAACTCATTGATCACCATCGTCAAAATTAAAATAAAGATTAGCACTTTAGTGCATGGGCGAATCGGTGAAATTTTGGTGAAATGTTGGTGAAATGTTGGTGAAATGTTGGTTTAACGTTAAAGGATTAGTCTACACCTAACTTTGGACTTAAACAATCGTGTTTTAAAAAGTGTTTCTGCATGGGTCATTCATTTCATTTTAGCATAATGGATTCCTGATGCACACAGGACCGTATGAATTGTGGTGAGAAGGGGCCACCAACCACTAGTGCCATCTTCAGAGGGCACGAAAATCATCATTTTATGTGTAAATATATATATATATATACTGTTTGGAAGAGGGTTTTGCCTCCGGGCGCAGCTTTTGGTTGCCTAGGGTTTGAAAGCAAATGTTTCCAGCATAAAATTACCAGTTGTAAAGATGCTTTAAACAGCCCAAATCCTCGCCAACAGCTTGCTAACACTGCATCAACACACTAAATACACAAATTACTTCACATTTTAAGCACACCGATTTCATCGTCACCAACTAAACCAACTCAAGCCCCACTTCACCCCACTCCCCAATATTACCTCACCCCGTCCCCTAAACTCTACAGAACCCCTACCCCTAAGACCCTGAACGTGAAATCCTGAGATTGTAAGGGTGTCATCACGACACTAGGGGTACATCTGGATGCGGAATGCACTTACAACGAACAAGGGTTTGCAGTTCGTGATGTTTTCAGACCTGCTCGGCAGGCATGTAATGGCCAATGTCGGGAGTTTTAATTATAGTGCAATAGGAAAAGTGTGGGTGGGGGGGGGCGGATGCTGAGAGGGTGGTTCATCCGGGGGGGGGGCACATTTTTTTCTTCTTTATGTGGAGGGGCTGCAATTTCTGCCAACTCCAGATTTTTACAATTTTTTTTTGCTGGGGGGTGGCATAAATCTTTTCCCACCCTGGGTACATGGCATTAACCCAAGCTACGTCTTTGAAGTAGGGGAGGAAAATCCACTTGAAAATTGAATGAGAGTTAAAGGGCTTGTGGTGGAGGTGTTTTGTATGCACCTCTAATTTTAATGTTATTCTTTTTTTAAGTCTGGTGAAAGATATGTTGAGGGATTTGTCTTCAATCATTTAGTTGGTGGTATATTTTACGACCACTTTCCTGGATTTTTGTTTCGTTTTGTGTGTGGAATGTGGACAGTAAAAATATCGCAAATTGTGACAATAGATGCATGACGCAGTACGACAATACAGAACCTGTGAGGTGTGAAAATAGAGATCGGGAATCAAGACAATACAAAGCCATTTGGACTTTTTACAATGACTTACTGACGCATTACGACACTACCGGTACATACATTTTGAGCTACGACAATAAAGACGGCGTGAATTGTGACAGCACATACAATGTGTTTTGACAGTAAGTTAACCAAGGTTTCTGCCAGGCCCTAACGACCTGTTGTCAAATGTCTAATGGTGAACGTTTTAAAAAAATAACGATAATGTGTGTAACTTGCCTGGTGTGAGATTTTGGCGAAATGGAAGTGTAAGTGCAATATTTAAGGAAACATATGGAACTCCACAAACCGTACTGGAGGATTTTTTTGTTAAATAGACCATGTGGTACAAATAGGTAAAAATAGGTATGTGCTTATAAAAGTTGCATATTAAACTAGTAATGATTGAAAAGTATTGACTTACCTTGAGCGTAGTGGCACATCGTTGAGATGATATCAAGGTCATGTGACGTTGTCCTCGTGTGATGGCAAAGTGCGGAAAAAAAGCTCGTGTGGTTTTATTCTTCTTATTTTTTTTGTTAATTGAATAAATGCAGCTACAAAAACAGAATGTATTCCAGTGATATCCCCCCCCCCCCAAAAAAAAAAAAAAACGTTAAAAAAAAAAGGGAGGGGGGGGGCCAAGGATGGGAAANTGGGGGGGGGGGGGGGGGGGGGGGGGGGGGGGGGGGGGGGGGGGGGGGGGGGAGTTTCAAATGTCTTGAAAAATTGATCCGTGTGCTAAACAAATAGAGACAAGTCTTCATGAGCACAACTCACGGGGTAGGAGGTTACCTGGGAGGAGACGCGAGAGACGACAGCTGAGTTTCCATTACACTTCGACAGCTGAGTTTCCATTACACTTCTGGGTCGGTTGTAAAGCTCACGATAAAACTCGGAGTCTTACAGTTCATGTATTCAGAGGTGTGTAAGTAAATGTAATATCACGGCCCACGGCGCTGTGCTTGGGTTCACATGCATTTAGATGACACTTGGAGTGAGTTCAACGTACATTTTGATTAAAAAAGAGCGGATAATGGATTTAAAAGTTCATAGTTAAGTTAAGGCGGCGAATTTGTGTACATTTTGACGAGTGGGGGAGAAAGGAGAAAAAATGCCCGGGGGATGGGTAGGGGGGTGGTTGTTAAATATTAATTTCTAATTTGTTTCCGTTTACCGAATAGAAGGAGGCATGTGCTGTGGGCCGTCGGTTCAAACCTCTACATTTCGGGCTAGTACCGTCATTGACGCATTATAAAACCTGGCCTTTCCAAGCAGTGTAATTAAGCAAAACACATTTAAATCAAAATTTTGCAATAGGAATAAAAAACAACAACATCACTATAAAGCGATATAAGAAAGTGTGTGTGAGAGAGAGAGGGGGGGCATGGGCGCCCGCAGGGGGGGGCAAGGGGGGCACTCCCCCCCTGGATTGATTGGATAATTTTTTTTTAGACAAAAATAGACAAAAAGAGACAAAAAATTTATTAAAGTAAAGAGAAAATAAAGAGAAAGTATCTGAGCTGATGTCCTCTCCGTTCGTTCACCATACAAGTACGCTACAGTAAATTAAAACTACATTAAAACATTACTAAAAAAATTTTTGCCCCCACCCTCTAAAAAGTTAATCGATTTTTTTTGCCCTCCCCTAGAAAGTTTTCTGCGGGCGCCCATGTGGGGGGGGGGGAATAGAGAAATAGATAGAAAGATATACACAATTAAAAATGTAACACATAAGAGGTCCCACATCAGAAAAATGAAATAAAAAATAATAAAGATCAGGCAATGAAGACAAATTTAAATAATAATATTAATAATGTGGTTTTAGTGTTTGACTGAAAAAAAAAAAAAAAGCCAAATCTTCAAGACTCTCTTGCTTATCTGATTATCTTGCTTTAAACCGAGAGGAAACGGTATTTCTTTGGGATGTCCTAAAATAACGTATTATGCACATTAGCAAACACTTTTTATAGAGAGTAGCGCTCGAGTCAGCCGCCATGAGTTCATTGGTGTACGGAGACACAAGCAGTTAAAGGTCATGAACTCATCGGTTAAGCATACAATGTCTTCGTATTTCATTTCGGGGTTTCTCCAAGACCCGTCAAATCAATTTATTATTTAAGGAAGTTTTTAACAACAAATCACCTAAGGCCCCCCCAATTCCCCCCCCCCCCTCCAACTCCTCTCCAAATAGCAACCACAATTTTTATATTTATTTTTGAGAAGCAACGTTTTAAAAGAAAAGACGAAATAATTCATGTATCTATATCTTATTTACTGTCAGGCCTGCACAACTCAAAATGTAACGCGGGCCGTAATACTTCATTAAAAAACTTGTGCGAGCCTAAAGATAATAGGACAGAGGACAGGGGCGAAAGCTATGAAGAAAATAATAATTATAAAAATATTTCGTTACTTCGCGGGCCGCCAAGTGGGTGCTGGCTTATAAGGGTTATTTTTTCGACACAGTCATCTTATTACATTTAGACTTTCTTTGTACTCCCAAATCCCTGCGGTTTTCCCAGTTTATAGCATTATTTTTGTATTATCACACGTGACCCCTGAGTTCGATCGATTCAGTCTTCCCCGTGCTGACCCAGCTCCGGTATGCTGGGTCGAGGGAGGGTGTGTGGGTTGGGGAAGGCTGGTGAGTGATACGGAAATAAGAAAAGATGATAAAACTACAATAACCACCCTTCCACTTCTCTTACACTAGCAACTGGTCAAAGCTGGAGGATTTGGGGACGAGATGGCGGAAGTTGTTGGGGGCTGGGCATTTCGGGCAATTAGACTGATTAGCTAACGACAAACCTGGGTAAAGAGCCAAGTCACTATGCCCGAGATTTTTTTTTAACTATTCGTATTAATTCGTAAAACAAAAAAAAAAATCTTCTTATGTGGATAATTTACGGATTAAAATTTTCATAAGAAAAAGTAGAAAATAAACTAATATATTTTATCAAAAAAACTTTTTTTAAAAACATGACTTGGTTTCGAAGATGCGGTTCAACCTGACCTGCACAACTCAGAATGTAAGACGGATCGTAATACTTTATGAAAAACTTGTGCGGGCCAAAATAAAATAGGACGGGGCGAAAAATATTAAGAAAATAATAATAATCAAGAATATTTCGTTACTTCGCCGTCCGCAAAGTGGGTGCTGGCGGGCAACATGCGGCCCACGGGCCGTATGTTGTGCAGGCCTGGGTTAAACACATTAAAATGTAAACAATAATTCTATTGAAAATTAATTACGCCGAGGTAGTCTCAGCAGAATTTTTTTTTTTAAGTAGAAAAAAATTATAAAACATATTTATTTAACTGTGTTCTACATTTAATTGGAATCCTTTGACTTCATAAAGTGCCTTTTCTTTAAAGAAAATTCTTTCAAAATTTTTAGTGCTCTCCAGCTTGTCTCTTTAAAAAAAAATTATTTAAAGTTTTATTATTATTATTATTTCAGATTATTAGCTTTTAAAAAATGCACACTCCAAAATATCGAAATACCACGAATCCATAACTGTCAGCAAATAAATACAATGAATATTACGAGGTATCGGAGTCAACAGATTTACAATACTTAAACGTTCATTTTGTCAACCTTGGACTCCTAGCCAATGTATTCATTAGAATAATTATAAGTTTTATATTCGTATTCGGCAGAATAATTATAGGTTTCATATTAATTTATGTTCGGCAGAATAGTTACAGGTTTTATATCCGTATTCGGCAGTATAGCGATACCTTTTATAATCGTATTCGGAAGAATAGTTACAGGCTTTTCTATTCGTATTCAGCTGTATATTTAAAGGTACTGTTTTGCACACTCTTTATATTTAAACCAATCAGCAGTCACTCCTGTACTCACCCAGTCATCACCGGACAGATCCTGGTTCTCGTCGAGTGACGTCACCACCTTGGAGGGTCGCACGGTGATGGACGCGTACGGCCTGACGGGGGTGGTGTACACGGACGTCATTCCTGCTGCTTAATCCATGCTCGTCGTCCTGGGACCGCAGTCTTAGTTAATCACAGAGACCGATGTAGGATCCCAGGTGACTTAAGGTAAGACATGCCAATACACGCCGACATGTTCAGTTGTATTCAAATACAATCGCTGAATTGGGGGTTTAGCATAGACAAACTCTCTCATGGAGCGAAATGTCAAAAAAAAAAAAAAAATTGTAATAAGTCCTCGCATAAACACAGGGGTCGAAATGCCTTAAGGTTATGAAGACACCATGAAGTAATGTAAAAACTATAATGTAAATACACGCCGACATGTTCAGTTGTATTCAAATACAATCGCTGAATTGGGGGTTTAGCATAGACAAACTCTCTCATGGAGCGAAATGTCAAAAAAAAAAAAAAAAAATTGTAATAAGTCCTCGCATAAACACAGGGGTCGAAATGCCTTAAGGTTATGAAGACACCATGAAGTAATGTAAAAACTATAATGTAAAAACAAGAGATGAATTAGTTCAAAATTTCATGGAAATAAAATTAATATTTTCTAAAGGCTAACGGTTAAGAAATATTTAAAAAGCCAATGAGGTGAATAATAATAAATTTTGACTGAATTTTAAAAGACAATCCCAATTTTTTCAATCTCAACCGTGACATTTCAAGCCCAATTTCAACTTTTCTAAGACAATTCTGATATTTCTAACGCAATCCTAACTTTTCTAACACAAACTCGACTTATCTAAAAACAATCCTGACTTATCGGACACAATCCTGAAATTTCCAACCCAATCTCAATTTTTTCAACACATTCTCAGTTTTTTCAGTCACAATCTTGACGGTTATTCACATTTGTAAACGTAAACACGTCATCCATGCGTTCGAACGTGGTAAATCCAGTCACAAAATGTCCCAGGTGACGACTTCTCTAAGGGGTGCATGTTCTTCCCACCATCATAACTGTCTGACTGGAGACAACACCCAGACCACAGGAGTTCCTCCCTCCAGCGACTGGCATTCATGACTCGTCTGGAGAACAATGTACTCGCTCCCGGGAACGCTGGGGAAAGTCGGGGAAGCCCATCAGAGATGTCATCGTGGGTGTAGATGTCATTGGTGATCTGCCGTTACACCAGCCGGCGTGTCATTCAAGGGATCGTGCGTCATTCTCTGGCCGCGTCGTTACAACTTCGCATGTCAAGCCTCCAGTTCGCGGACATCTCGACGTGTTTGTTTTGCTCTAAGAACACAGTTTCAAGAGGGAGGATCTTCTCGTGAGGGCCCGCTGACTTGTTGGCTAATTAAAATCCAATTATAAGTTTGTAGATCTACATTTAGACCAGAGGTGATCGTCTGTCGAATAGGTGTCCGACAAGAAAACCTGTGAATAAAAAGCAAACAGCTCTTGAAATTTCGTAAAAATGTAAAATGTTCTTTTTGATTGACAGTATGGACGCATATTCATTACCAACGAGGTACGAAAGCATTTAAATTATATTTTATTAGTTATAGCCCGCCAAACATTGCCGAAAGCAATGCGTGAACTTCCCTCCCATCTACTAAAGTTACTTGACAAAACATTAACTCAAGTAACGCACATTTAAGAATCGCAATTTTCGCTACACCCCTTCCCCCCATGATACGTCACTGCACACTTTTTATTTCACGCCCATGAACCATATCAATATCCTGATGTCCCAACCACTTTTAAACCCAATATTTATTACCATATTTAAATTGAGACGAAATCATTTTCCGAAAAAAGAAGAAGAAAATTTCGCATCAAACGCAGTAGCGTTATTACAAAAAATCATCATTTAGCGTAGTTATCGGGAATTATATTTTGTGCGCTATCCGGAAACGGAAGCAGTCACACAACAAGCGTAAGATCTATAAGAGAATCCATATACGACTCATAGAGCCAGCGCGTGCTTGGCGACATACACATACGTCAAAATTGAACACACGAGTACCGACAATAAAATGATCTTGTGAGAATCGACAAAGGTGAGAACCGTTGTGAACCGGTTGGAGCAGAAGTTTACGGGGTTGGGGGGGGGGGGCGCTTTCTTGCGATACGCCCAGGATGTTCATCCCAATGAGCATTGTGGCAATGAATGGTGGGAGTTAAGAACCCTGGACGCTGACTGGTATCTTTGTCTTAAGTGACGTTATATTCCATACATCCATAAATACACCATATAAATATATAAGAACAGATAAATAATATTCTTTTATTGATCCAAGCAAATGGAAATTTTTTATGATTGCATTGTACATTTTCAGCACATAAATAAAACAATTTGAGCACAAGACATTTATAATAAATATTGTTTTTTTTTTAAATAGTATATTATGCTATTGGCTATTGAAGTTTTTTCTTGGATCTCCAAGAGGATAATTTTGAGGGTTGGGAGTGGGGTGGGGGGGGGGTGTAGTGTGGTGTGGTGGGTTAAGGTGTAAGAGTGATATGTGCTTAAAAGCAGACACGCCATAGGGGGGGCAGAACCGAAATTGTGACCGGTGTGTTGCTTATTACTGCATGCGCCGTTACAGAGCAATTTAAATGAAACCTGCAAATTGAGGGGGGTGGGTGCAAATGCCCCCTGCCCAAAATGACGTCCCTAATTAAAAGGCCTTTAAAAAAAATCAAGTATAGTGTTTTAAATGATTATTACTGACTGTGGGCACGCTTTAAAGCTATCTCAATATTAGTGTTATATTTCAACCCATTTCATATATATAATATGGTTTCATTTAATATTTGTAATGCAGAAATTATATAAAGGGCTATTTTACATATTTTTTATTTTGTTTGTAAATCTAACTAGGGGAAATTACATCTTTTAAAAAGTTTCCATAATTGTTGTCTACGGGTGCCCGTGATTATTATCGGAAATTGAAAAGTGCTGGATAACTGACATCCTGTTCTTGGTCAAAGTAATCTGGCCAAACATTTGAGACCGAGGCATGTTACAAACTTTACACGAAACAAAAAAAACTCACAGTTATCGACCGGTCACTGAACTTCAGTCAATCCTTGGAATAAGTACCACTATCGCTCACATTCACACCCTAAGCCCTAAGTTGATCATCCAACATGAGGGTGTCATCCACTGATGTCCCGGATGGCGAGAGAGAGACGGCGAAGGGTATCCCACACCGATTCACGCGCTCGTCTTAACGGGATGAAAATATTGGTGTCCGCCCCCCCCCCCCGGCCCCTGTCCCCGTGCTTTATGATGACAACAAAAGGTCAGCCATTGTTTGCTCAGGAGCCTCGCTTTGTCTGGGTGGACACGGGTTACCATGACAACGCAGCTAGCTCAGCGCGGCCAAGAACAGTCCGTGGGGGGTTGGGGGATGGGTGGGGGCTGAGGGATAACTACCATTCTAATTGTGTTTGATTAAAATACCTTGGCTTAGAGAACAGAACGAATGATCGTTCTTATGGGGCTTCTCCATAAGAAATTCTTAAGTAGCCAACTTAATAGACCGCGAGCGTGACAACGTATGGGAAAACCTAGGGGGAGAAAAAGGACGCAACAAAACAACGAACGTGTCAGCATGTTGCCTTCTTCAGCGAACAAACAACAGTAAAAACAATATAAAATAAAAATAAACATGAAGACTTAGCTGCAATATAGTATTAGAGAAGACAGCAAGAGGAAAGAACGTCTATAGCTGAAGTAAATCAATGTAGCTTCAGTTACTGCTATTATATAATGTAGCTGCCGCTATCGTAGCAGTGAAAGCTGCCATAGATAGAGTACATAGCACTGCTAAAAAAAATACTATATTGTATAGTCACTGGGGGGTTGGTGTCACCTAGTGCGAAAAAATTCATGTTGTTCCCCCCCCCTCCAGAATGTCCCCCATGGACCTCCTCCGTCTGCCATCTCTGGTGGAGACCTGGTCTGTTGGCAATCTGCTCTGGTTGTATTCTGCTCTGATGGCAACCTGGTCTGATGGCACTCTGCTCTGGTAGTACCCTGCTCTGGTGACTACCTGGTCTGATGGCAACCTGCTCTGGTTGTACCCTGCTCTGGTGGCAACCTGGTCTAATGGCCCTCTGCTCTGGTAGTACCCTGCTCTGGTGGCTACCTGGTCTGATGGCAATCTGCTCTGGTTGTACCCTGCTCTGGTGGCTACCTGGTCTGATGACACGCTATACTGCTGGCACCCTACTCTGATGACACTCTGCTCTGGTTGTACCCTGTTCTTGGGTCACCCTACTCTTGGGTCACCCTGCTCCGGGTCCGCTCTGCTCTGGGATCACCCTGCTCCGGGGCCGCTCTGCTCTGGGGTCGCCCTGCTCTTGTATTAACTATTATCGGTTGTGAAACCGTCTCCAGCGACCTCAGACACAATGTAAATGAAAAGTTAATAGATATAATCTTAGACATATTAATAGCAGGGGGTTAAACTATAGACCTATATGGGGGAGAATATGATATATGTTGAGACTGTGATATGGGGGAGAATAGGATATATGTTGAGACTGTGATATGGGGGAGAATAGGATATATGTTGAGACTGTGATATGGGAGAGAATAGGATACATGTTGAGACTGTGATCTGGGGGAGACTGATCTGGGGGAGACTGTGATATGGGGGAGACTGTGATATGGAGGAGACCATGATATGGGGGAGATTGTAATATGAGAGACACTGTGATATGTGGGAGACTGATATGGGGAGACTGTGATATGGAATAGAATATGATATGTGGGCGACTGATAGGAAGGACACTGTGATATGTGGGAGACTGATATGGGGAGACTGTGATATGGGAGAGTATGTGATATGGAGAGTATGTGACATGGGGGAGTAAGTGATATAGAGGAGACTGCAATAATGCTGCAAGAAGTAAATGAGGATAACACAACGAATGAAGACAAAAGGCTTCACAATAAGATCCCAAGTTACATAACCAGGTAAAACAGCCAGGAAATATGTACAACAGCCAGGAAAGATGTACAACAGCCAGGAAATATGTACAACAGTCTATTTTTACAATCACAATTCGGATAAAGCGAGGAAACCATTCGTATACTACAAAGCCACACAGTCAGTGGCGGATCTAGGCTTAGTGCCCCCCGGGGCAATACCAATATTTTTTTCCGCCCCCCATTCCTACGCTAGTGCATCCGGGCATTCCAATTGTAAGCGTTTAGCGATGTGCTATTGTTAGAATTAATTTAAATTGTATGACCTTTGAAACACGTGATCTAATAATTACAAGGAAGGACGAGAACCACGACCGGCATGTACTAGCGAAGAAGGCGCACGGCTATTTGTCTCCCTTGTTCAAATATTATCTTTGATTGGGGAGCTCGCGGCCATCTTGGGTTGGTTCTAGTGTTAGCATGTAGTGGGATAAAGAGAACTCAAACAGAAGGCAAATATTGGCGTACAGCAGGGAGGGGGAAAAAAGCCAGGCTTGTCCGGGGTAATTAGTTGGCTCAACATCAACACCCCCACCCCACCCGACACACTCATCCACAACCCCACAGCCACGCACCACACTCAGCAACCGGACGGTTGGTTTGACGTTAGGCACTGTCACGAATCCCAAGTTATTCTGTCACTTGTTACAAAAGTCAAGGTGACACCATGAGTCCTAAGTTAATCTGTCAGATGCTGGACAAGCCAAGGTGACACCCTGAGTCCTAAGTTAATCTGTCAGATGCTGGGCAGGCAAAGCTGACACCATGAGTCCTAAGTTAATCTGTCAGATGCTGGGCAAGCCAAGGTGACACCATGAGTCCTAAGTTAATCTGTCAGATGCTGGACAAGCAAAGGTGACACCATGAGTCCAAGGTGCAACACGTTTTAGTTAAGGGAGTGCATCACTGTGCATGGTACCTTCAGTGGCGTCACATTCATGTGGTGTGCATGTATCACTGTGCATGGTACCTTCAGTGGCGTCACATTCATGTGGTGTGCATGGTACCTTCAGTGGCGTCACATTCATGCGTTGGGCGAACGGAAAACATGTTATATAAATACTTGTTATTATCCGTAATTTTATTTGAAAGTCCATATAAATGTTTATTACAGACTAAATATCAGTAAACGGAAGTAAGAGACAGCTCATTAGGTTCGATTCTCTCATGCGATTAAATATTTGTATTAAGTATACATAATATATATATATATATATATATATATATATTGCTGGCATCCGTCCGTCACAATGTGACGATGGAGTGGGCTTCAGAGGACGAAATCCACATGGCCTGGGATTATTCTTCAAGGATTATAAGCTGGTTCCCAACAGCAAATCGCCTCTCTCCACGCCGCTGGATAACCCAAGGGAACATCATTGGATGATACAGCTTGGCACCAGTGACGTCGCAGGAGTTGAAGGAATGTTTCATTGTATCAATGTTATCCGCCTTTCGGGACTCCATCTCCGGGTTTGGATTTCAGTTTCCTTCTCTTTGATGAGTTGCCTTCCAAGGTTAACGAGTCGCATCTACCCGGCTGTAATAAACAATTATATGGACTTAAAAATATAAAAAATATACGTTTAATACAAAGTTTCGCTGTGACTTTTTGTGCGAATTTTCTTCCGATGACTTTTCCGTGGACTTTTTTCTGGTGACTTTTAATCCGACAGCCAAATACTTCGAACCTTTTCCTCCTTAGTTTCTAGTTTCAAATAAAACAATCTGTACACGGTGCTACAATTTAAAACGATCTGCACACGGTGCTACAATTAAAACAATCTGCACACGGTGCTACAATTAAAAACGATCTGCACACGGTGCTACAATTAAAACAATCTGCACACGGTGCTACAATTAAAACAATCTGCACACGGTGCTACAATAAAAACAATCTGCACACGGTCCTACACTTAAAGCAATATGCACACGGTACTACAATTAAAAACGATCTGCACACGGTGCTACAATTAAAACAATCTGCACACGGTGCTACAATTAAAAACGATCTGCACACGGTGCTACAATTAAAACAATCTGCACACGGTGCTACAATTAAAACAATCTGCACACGGTGCTACAATAAAAACAATCTGCACACGGTCCTACACTTAAAGCAATATGCACACGGTACTACAATTAAAAACGATCTGCACACGGTGCTACAATTAAAACAATCTGCACATGGTGCTACAATTTAAAACAATTTGCACACGGTGCTACAATTAAAACAATCTGCACATGGTGCTACAATTAAAAAAATATGCACATGGTGCTACAATTTAAAACGATCTGCACACGGTGCTACAATTAAAAAAATATGCCCATGGTGCTACAATTTAAAACAATCTGCACACGGTGCTACAATTAAAACAATCTGCACACGGTGCTACAATTAAAAACGATCTGCACACGGTGCTACAATTAAAACAATCTGCACACGGTGCTACAATTAAAACAATCTGCACACGGTGCTACAATAAAAACAATCTGCACACGGTCCTACACTTAAAGCAATATGCACACGGTACTACAATTAAAAACGATCTGCACACGGTGCTACAATTAAAACAATCTGCACATGGTGCTACAATTTAAAACAATTTGCACACGGTGCTACAATTAAAACAATCTGCACATGGTGCTACAATTAAAAAAATATGCACATGGTGCTACAATTTAAAACAATCTGCACACGGTGCTACAATTAAAACAATCTGCACACGGTGCTACAATTAAAACAATCTGCACACGGTGTTACAATTAAAACAATCTGCACACGGTGCTACAGTTTAAAACAATCTGCACACGGTGCTACAATTAAAACAATCTGCACACGGTGCTACAATAAAAACAATCTGCACACGGTCCTACACTTAAAGCAATCTGCACACTGTACTACAATTAAAACAATTTGCACACGGTGCTACAATTTAAAACAATCTGCACACGGTGCTACAATTAAAACAATCTGCACATGGTGCTACAATTAAAACAATCTGCACACGGTGCTACAATTAAAAACGATCTGCACACGGTGCTACAATTAAAACAATCTGCAACACGGTGCTACAATTAAAACAATCTGCACACGGTGTTACAATTAAAACAATCTGCACACGGTGCTACAATTAAAAACGATCTGCACACGGTGCTGCAATTAAAACAATCTGCACACGGTGCTACAATTAAAACAATCTGCACACGGTGTTACAATTAAAACAATCTGCACACGGTCCTACACTTAAAGCAATCTGCACACTGTACTACAATTAAAACAATTTGCACACGGTGCTACAATTTAAAACAATCTGCACACGGTGCTACAATTAAAAACGATCTGCACACGGTGCTACAATTAAAACAATCTGCAACACGGTGCTACAATTAAAACAATCTGCACACGGTGTTACAATTAAAACAATCTGCACACGGTGCTACAATTAAAAACGATCTGCACACGGTGCTGCAATTAAAACAATCTGCACACGGTGCTACAATTTAAAACAATCTGCACACGGTGCTACAATAAAAACAATCTGCACACGGTCCTACACTTAAAGCAATCTGCACACTGTACTACAATTAAAACAATATGCACACGGTGCTACAATTTAAAACAATCTGCACACGGTGCTACAATTTAAAACAATCTGCACACGGTGCTTCAATTAAAACAATCTGCACACGGTGCTACAATTTAAAACAATCTGCACACGGTGCTACAATTTAAAACAATCTGCACGCGGTGCTAAAATTTAAAACAATCTGCACATGGTGCTACAATTTAAAACAATCTGCACACGGTATGCTATTAAAAATGTCGCCTACCCGAAAGTTAGACAAGCTAAACGTGTTCATGTAAACACACAAAGACACACACTCAATTGGACATATACTCACACACAATCACTCATACTCACACACACACACACATACCCACTCATTACAAAGCTCAATCCCTCTGTGATAAAAAAAAAAGTGCTATTGATTTGTCATTCATGAGGTGCTATTGATTTGTCATTCATGAGGTGCTATTGATTTGTCATTCATGAGGTGCTATTGATTTGTCATTCATGAGGTGCTATTGATTTGTCATTCATGAGGTGCTATTGATTTGTCATTCATGAGTTGCTATTGAATATATGTGCAGTGTATGTGTTTGTGTAAATGTACAAAAATCTGTTTGAATGTATCATACCCGAATAAGTTAGTACGGTACCTCGATTGAAACTTTACTAGCAACTCTTGCTTATGAATGAGCGTGTAGCCCGGAGCTTATGAATGAGCGTGTAGCCCGGATGAAAACAAATAATACATTCGCACCCCGGATATAAGTCCTCGACTCTAGGAACACACAAAACTCAATCTCTGAGTCGCCTCTGACCTATGACGTCATACGAATTACCGACTCTAGAAATACACAAACTCTGATCTATGACGTCATACAAATTACTGACTCAAGAAATACACAAACTCTGACTTATGACGTCATACGAATTACCGATTCTAGACATACCCAAACTCAAACTCTGACCTATGACGTCATACAAATTACGGACTCTAGACATACACAAACTCAAATTCTGACCAATGACGTCATACAAATTACCGCCTCTAGGAACATACAAACTCAACCTCTGATCTATGACGTCATACAAACTGTGTTCAGATTACTGACACGCTGGGTGTGTACAGATTACTACCAACAACACAAATCATTAAAAGTCAGGAGATCAAACGAAACGTCTCTGACGTGTGTCAAGTCATAAGGCGACAGCTGCAGAGTACAACGACAGGAGGATGACATTTCGACTCCGTTAAGAGTAAACACACTCCGGTACGTGTCGTGAAGTTGCTATTTTTTTTTAAAAGTCTCTCTTCATAAATTATTTGTTCCACTATTTCCTTCACATACAGAATGACTTGGATTTGTTTGTCTTTTTTTTTTTTTAAATAGAAAGTTCCTTGATCATTCCCGGAGTCGGAAGTTCTGTTTAACATATCCCGACTGCCAGCAGAAACGAACGAATACGATTACAAAAAAACAACAAAAAACTCCGACTTTACAGGCCTGATGGATATTCGATAAGTCGATACATCATCTCATCCACCAAGGCGAGGCTCTTCATCAATAGGATGTGTCTGGCGTGCCATCTGGACAATGTCATACACACGTGATCACTTGGTATATTCTGAAGACTGGTTTTTTTTTGTTTTTTTTGGGGGGGGTGGGGGGGGGTTTGCGTTGCCACCCATAGCATTCCTACCCCCCCTCCTCACCATCTCAACCCAGCTCTTTGAAACCAGCACTCCATAGCTCTGCATTACCAGACCCAGACGCATCGAATCAATCAATTCCAACCCAGCACTTCCAACCACAGGCGTCACCATGGTTGGTGCAACCCGGTGTGGTAAACTCAAGATGTCACCCTCACCTTATTTTTTTCCGGAATCCTCCCCCACCCCTAACCCCCACCCCCTCCCTCCGGGACCTGCAGCGTGTAATTCTTGACCATACAACACAGATGAGCTGCTGGTGTAGTTTGTACATTATGTACATTAATATATGAGGGACCACGTTGAAGGCGTGGTAATGAGGGGAGAGACTGCAATCAGGTTAGCACAATATAAAATGAGTAAAACAAAGTAGGGTTAAACCTGAAAAAATGGAACGCAACAAAACAACGAACGTGTCGACAGAAAGCCTTCGTCATCGAACGAAAAGAACAGAAAAAACGGTATAAGAATTTTTTATTTTTTTTAAATTAAAAAAAAGCCCTTAGCTTAGAAGTAGTATCCGTGGGCAGCAAAAGAAATCTTCAAGACGTGGTAGGTAAATAAATAGTGGATCAAAGTTACACTTGTTTGCCTAAACATACCTTATTCCACGAGTTATTTTGTGAATTTAGTCTCAAAGCAACAATGTTGTTTTTTTAAAATGTAATCAAAATTACATTTTATCGAAACATTTATCTCAACAGTTTAAAAAACAACCTTACTTTCATGTGCTTCAAAGATGCCAACATCTCAATCACTTCATCGAAGTTATCATTCTCCACCCATCCATTTCAACTGAGAATACTCGCTAGACCAGAAAGACTGGACTGTTTCATATTCGATCGCAAAAAAATAAAGCTCTTTATAATTTCATCTTTTAAAAGCTCCTCTCACATGAAGGCAAAGATACACAGATCGTAAGAAATTATTGTTGTCTTGATGGTAGAGGATGAAGAGAGACCCTAGGCAAGTCCCATTTAGTTATGAATTTTAAAACTTCAAATATTGACCAATCTTTGGCTTCGTCGCCTGGGCTGGAGACCTTTGACCCTTGAGCACAAAGAATGAACAAATAAATGATGGAAATTATTATTATCTACAAAACAGAGACGTTTGGATTTAATTGAAAGGAAAAATAATTAAATGTCATTGAAATATGATATTAGTTTCCAGTTGTTGTTATTTTTCTCTGAAGCTGAACGCCACTAAATCATGACACGCTTAGAGCGTCACAGGCTTAAGCTGCGTGACTTAACTAATGGAAAAAAGCACTAGAAGCTCTTGCGGCACCCTGCTCTTGAGGCACCCTTCTCTTGGGGCAACATCTTATTGAGGCACTCTGTTCTGGTATTTAACTTAGCTTCCCGCTCTGGTATTTAACTTAGCCATGTTATGAGACCGACTAGAGCGAACTCGGTCAAATTTTCACTTTTCCATTTGGTGTCACCAGTGTTGCGAACAGTCCATAAAATTGTGACCAAAAATCACTTGTCAGTAAATTTTCCTTAAGAGCTTCAGGATGTCCGTAAGAAAATAAAATCAGATATTCTACAAACATTTTTTAAAACTTGCTTTGAACTGTTATACTCATAATGAAGAGAAAACTGGCGTGACTGCCATACAATAAGCTAATGCTTAAAAAATATGCTCATGTCTCATGGTCAAATTTCATAGAGCAGGCCTGCCACATGCAGCCCGCCAGCACCCACTTTTTCGGCCCGCGAAGTAACGAAGTATTTTTTAATCTTATTATTTGCTTAATAGCTTTCCCCCGTCCCATTTTCTTTCGGCCCGCAAAGTTTTTCATAAAGTATTACGGCCCGCCTTACATTTGAGTTGTGCAGGCCAGTCATAGAGCATTAGTCATAAAAACGTACGTATTTGATGTTTATAATATGACATAGAGTCTGAAATAGAGTCATAGAAATATAGTCTTTATGAGTTTTTATTTTAATTTTAAGTTTCATAATTTCAACAATATAACTTTAAATATTTGTCCTTAATTTTTTTTTCTTTCCCGTGATTTTTGTGGAGATTTAGAATATGTGTCCGCATCCCGCGCTACTCCCCCCCCCACCCTCTTAATAGTGACGCCCACTTCTTCCACTCCCAGCACACTGAACCCTAAACCTCCAACTTTAAGCATTATCTGTCTTGTTCCAGAAGACCACCCAGTCGTGTTACTAGTTTCTCGTTTTCATTTCACTATCCGAGACCTTCTGTTAGCTGGTTAAAATCTCCCCGAAGAACTTGACATCGTGTGCCATAATTAAACGGTAAGTAGATTTTCAAGTCCGCATTCATTCAGAACATGGTACGCACAACGTCACTGATTTATCCCACAAAACACTGTACCGTTAAGATATGAATAGCGACTGCGGCACAACACATACTGTATTGTTCATATATGGATAGCCACTGAAGCAGAACACTTACTGTACATTTCAGATATGGATAGCCACTGAAGCAGAACACTTACTGTACCTTTCAGATATGGATAGCCACTGAAGCAGAACACTTACTGTACCTTTCAGATATGGATAGCCACTGAAGCAGAACACTTACTGTACCTTTCAGATATGGATAGCCACTGAAGCAGAACACTTACTGTACCTTTCAGATGTGAATAGCGATTAAAACACAAACAGTCCTTGCAAAGTGAAAATAATACGTTTGTTATTATTTAAAAACATCTCACCAATCCGATCCTGTCCTATCTTCTTTACTCCAACCCCTGCCTACACCGTAAGGTTCACATAGTCAACCCCGTAATGCTTGGATTTCTTCGCTATTAATAATTCACACAGACAATAAGCTGTCGGTCGTCCTTGGGTTTAATCCATACCCAAGAACTAATCTTAACACAACAAACCAGCAGGTGAGAGGATCTGTCACGTAGATCCGTGAATGGGTTCACTTAAAAAAAAAACACCAAAAAACCTAATGAAATCGAATTGAAAGAACAGCTTCGGGTAAGGAGTGCTTCTAATCCTGTACGCTGTATACATAACAACACATTCCAAGGGGGACTCAAGGTAATCACCAGGTAATCACGTCGTGTGAGTCCCCAGTTGGGAGGGGCTAAGGAGGTCAATGTTTGACACCAACAGCGGAGTGGACCGTGAGCCGTCTCAGGGATGGCGAACTGGAGTAACGACGTTTTCACGAGTGATGTGTAGCAAGATTAGTGAAGTGAGATTAGTGAAGTGAGATATGGTGAAGGGAGATTGGTGAAGTGAGATTAGTGGCGTGAGAATTGTGAAGTGAGATCAGTGAAAAGAGATTAGTTAAGTGAGATTAGTGTAGTGAGATTGGCGACGTGAGATTCGTGGCGTGAGAATTGTGAAGTGAGATGAGTGAAATGAGATTAGTTAAATGATATTAGTGTAGTGCGATTGGTGAAGTGAGATTAGTGAAGTGAGATCAGTGGAGTGAGATGAGTGGAGTGAGATTAGTGGAGTGAGATGAGTGGAGTGAGATCAGTGGAGTGAGATGAGTGGACTGAGATGAGTGGAGTGAGATGAATGGAGTGAGATGAGTGGAGTGAGATGAGTGGAGTGAGATGAGTGGAGTGAGATGAATGGAGTGAGATGAGTGGAGTGAGATGAGTGGAGTGAGATGAGTGGAGTGAGATTAGTGGAGTGAGATGAGTGGAGTGAGATTAGCAAAGTGAAATCAGTTGAGTGAAATTAGCAGAATGAAAATAGTGAAGTGAGATCAGTGGTATGGAGCTAGTGAAGTGAGACGAGTAGACTGAAATTAGAAGAATGGAATTAGTGGAGTAATATTAGTGGAATGAAATCAGTAGCACGAAATTGGTGAAGCCATTGGTGGCACAAATCAACAATGTCAACAATTTTACATAGACTATCAGAAAACCAAGAAAATAATTTCTTGTGAACATGTTATTAAAAAAAAAACCAACAAACAAACAAACAAAAAACAGAAAAAAAAACAAAAAAATAAATAAAAAAAACATTACTCACTTGGTGTGCCTGGATAGAAACAGAACGAAGGCACTTCTTGGACACAGCTCTCCATTCTCCTTTTGGATTATTCTTAACACATTTCTCTGTTGCTAAAACAAAGAATATCCAACAAAGAAATTTTGTGTGGCTGACAAGTTCGTCCCCGGGACAATGAACATTCAAAATCCTTGGACTCGCGGGAGATGACCACGACCAGGATTGCGAATCAATGGGGCAAAAGGCAACGGCGGTGGAGTCTTTCGGAGTGTGATATCGGAGTCGAAGTATCCTGAATTCTTGGCCTCAGTGTCTTGGGGCCTGTCAATATCCATAATTTGGGAACGGTGGACTACTGCATCGAAAAGTTAAATCTTCTTATGATGAGTTAAATCTTTGTGATAAACGTTATTATTTTGTAGTAACCGGCAGAAGTCGTAACGGCGTCAATTGAATTAATTGTAGTCGTAATATCGATACATTTATTGTCAATTCGATTATGAGTGAGAACCTTTCTATAAATCTCTAGCATTACCGGTTGTTGTACGAACTAGAAGGCAAATCCCGATCATCCACTTGAAAACCTTTGCTAAGGCGAAGAGTTAAGAGAGAGAGAGAGAGAGAGAGAGAGAGAGGGAGGGAGGGAGAGAGCACTTGCCATTTCTGACGACAGTTTCAATTCATGGTCACGGATCCGCGCGGTGTCTGGGCGAGTTGTTTGTGGTCACAAGAAATCAATGAAGCCAGTTATAATTTTAGAACGGAGAAATCTGTCGTGTTCCGTGACGCCAGACGGGGCGTCAGCAGTCGTTTGATCGATGTTCACGTCATCATCAGATCAGGCTTTGTGAAAGCTGGAAATATTTCCTGGAACCAAACCGGTGGTCGGATATCCGCGGTCCTGGATGAGCACGCGACTCTTTGAAGGGATGGGTGCGACTCTAATTTGCTTCTTTGGTACTAATCTATAATGACATGTTGCTCTATTTTAGGTACTTAACTATAAAAAAATGGGGCTCTATTTTAGGTACTTATCTATAATGACATGCGGATATATTTTTAGGTACTAATCTATAATGACATGCGGATCTATTTTTAGGTACTAATATATTATGACATGCGGCTCTATTTTTAGGTACTTATCTATAATGACATGCGGCTCTATTTTAGGTACTTATCTATAATGACATGCGGATCTATTTTAGGTACTTATCTATAATGACATGCGGCTCTATTTTTAGGTACTTATCTATAATGACATGCGGGTCTATTTTTAGGTACTAATCTATAATGACATGCGGATCTATTTTTAGGTACTTATCTATAATGACATGCGGATCTATTTTTAGGTACTAATCTATAATGACATGCGGCTCTATTTTTAGGTACTAATCTATAATGACATGCGGCTCTATTTTTAGGTACTTATCTATAATGACATGCGGCTCTATTTTTAGGTACTTATCTATAATGACATGCGGATCTATTTTTAGGTACTAATCTATAATGACATGCGGATCTATTTTTAGGTACTAATCTATAATGACATGCGGCTCTATTTTTAGGTACTTATCTATAATGACATGAGGATCTATTTTTAGGTACTAATCTATAATGACATGCGGCTCTATTTTTAGGTACTTATCTATAATGACATGCGGCTCTATTTTTAGGTACTAATCTATAATGACATGCGGATCTATTTTTAGGTACCTCTCTGTAATGACATGTGGCTCACAACATATTTTCTTAGTAGACTCATGACTCTCATACTCTTGACTCTCATACTCTTGACTCTCATACTCTTGACTCTAATACTCTTGATTCCCAGACTCTCGACTCTACAGTCCAGGGTTTGGCCTACATCATTCATACTTACTAAAAACACAAAGAAAAACACGTAGAATTTCGTTCCCTTATCCTACTACTTGAGGGCCCCTGCATTAACTCTAACACAGACCTCAAAAGCTACCAAATGGACGCACCGGATAAGATCTCCAACTTTCCAATACTAAGATTAAAACACTAAGAAAAACAAATCAGGCGTGAAAGACAACAACAAATCAGGTGTGAAAGACAACAACAAATCAGGCGTGAAAGACAACAACAAATCAGGCGTGAAAGACAACAACAAATCAGGCGTGAAAGACAACAACAAATCAGGCGTGAAAGACAACAACAAATCAGGCGTGAAAGACAACATAAAATAAATCCGTCGTCAGACATCGCACGCTATGTCTTCCTCTTAAAAAAAAGAACACACTTTTAATAGACACGCATGGCGTTTAAATGATTTGCCTTTCACAACAGTCCAACAGAAACCGTCGGTATGTTATCCTAGCATTATTAGACTCTCAGGGTTTAAATGAAAAGTTCCCCGGAACTCACTCAAACTTAAGTAGAATTAAGGATCCAAAATCTGGCAACCGTCTCAAAATATACGTGTTACTCGTGTCGCATTTATGTGGTGAAAACAAAGCCTTAAGAACAAATACCTTGTGCATCGCATTTATGTGGTGAAAACAAAGCCTTAAGAACAAATACCTTGTGCATCGCATTTATGTGGTGAAAACAAAGCCTTAAGAACAAATACCTTGTGCATCGCATTTATGTGGTGAAAACAAAGCCTTAAGAACAAATTTACCTTGTGCATCGCATTTATGTGGTGAAAACAAAGCCTTAAGAACAAATACCTTGTGCATCGCATTTATGTGGTG
>CAXITT010000881.1:3060-17836 GCA_964033795.1 Lymnaea stagnalis
TATATATATATATATATATATATATATATATATATATATATATATATATATTTTATTTTTTTTTTGCATGTTAAAGTAAAAAATGTAACTAAAAACAAAAATAATACGGGCAAGATTGATTTCGAAAGTTTCGCCCTTGATTAAGTAGAGCGTAAGGTTAGCTGTTGGTCTGAGATGTTTAAATTATTTTGTTACATCTTGATACATTATTTATGGTTAATTTAAATATGTGTACAAAGAATAATTGTAATCTCTCTGAATAGTGTAACCCCTCAGTGTCTTTATGTGTATCCTCAGAAAGCTCAAATTCCGAAACCAGTTTCATCGGATGTCTTTACTTACATCTACCACCACAAGACCTACACCTGTATGACATAAAGACCTCGCGACACTGTGATCTGTAAGAGCTGGTGACCTTGTAGGCCTATGACGACCAGATTGAGTTGCAATGATTGCTCACACAAGACATAATTAGAAAACAGTAAACAACAGCGAATCGTTCTTAACAGTCAACAATAGTGGATGGGTTATGACAGTCAACAACAGCAGATGGTTTATGACAGTTAACAACAGCGAATAGTTCTTGACAGTCAACAACAGCGTATGGATCTTGGATCGATCACTTAACTGTCAACGTCACAACGAGGAAGGAGTGACAAGCAATCTATGGATTATTCAGCATGCACTTTGGCATGTGTTAAATATGCACCGACATCACGACACCGACATCACGACACCGACATCATGACTTCATCAGACATCCTCATTACATTCTGTTTCAAGTCGCCTAGACAACAGAACCCTACTCATCCTAGCATCGAGTGGGGCTACTAGGGTCAGTGTCACCCATAACTGTAACCTCAACGTGTCACCCCGTTCAGACATCTCCATCTTCACCATCGACTCCACCCCAGTCTCTGTTGACACATTGTTTGGGAGGCGCCCTATACTGTTGGAACACTTCTCTGGTGATAACATGTTTTGACGACACCCTATACTGTTGGAGCACTTCTCTGGTGATATCATGTCTCTGGTGAAGCACTTCTCTGGTGATACTGCGTTTTGACTACGCCCTATTCTGGTGGAACGCTTCCCTGGTGATACCATATGATGACGACGTTATGTCATTGCTGTTTTCCTTTAAACCGCCACTCTAATCTTTATTTAAAATCAATGGCGGCCGCAGTGAACTTCCCATCCATTGAAGTTACTTGACAAAACATGCACTCAAGTGACGTACTTGACAAAACATGCACTAAAGTGACGTATTTGACAAAACATGCACTCAAGTGACGTACTTGACAAAACATGCACTCAAGTGACGTACTTGACAAAACATGCACTCAAGTGACGTACTTGACAAAACATGCACTCAAGTGACGTACTTGACAAAACATGCACTCAAGTGACGTACTTGACAAAACATGCACTCAAGTGTCGTACTTGACAAAACATGCACTCTAGTGACGTACTTGACAAAACATGCACTCTAGTGACGTACTTGACAAACCATGCCCTCAAGTGACGTACTTGACAAAACATGCACTCAAGTGACGTACTTGACAAACCATGCCCTCAAGTGACGTACTTGACAAAACATGTACTCAAGTGACGTACTTGAAGACTCCTGATTAGTGCTACACTTCCGCCCCCCACCCCCCTGCCCCCCCAAGTCACGCTATCGCACACTTTTTGTTTTCAATCCCGTCAACTCTATTAACATTCTGATCTCCCACCTGCTTCTACAGCGCAGATTTAAGCACCACGTTCACATTGAGACTATTGCATTTTCTGTCAAACAAAAGAAAACGTTGCGCCCCAGACTCACACTTGCGGTCTTTTTAGGAATAGCATTTAGGGCCGTTGTCGGGAATTTGGTTTATTTCACGAAATCAGCGCCACCTGCTAGAGGAGGAGATAGTGTCACATAGACAATTATAGAGTTGATTCGAGTTTCTTTGATGAAGGTGTCATTTGCCACAGACTTTAATGCACACATCCCCCCCCACCCCCCCCCCCCCCCCCAAATAAGCTCATTGAAATCGTCTACAAGGCGTAAACAATGACGTCATCATCCAATAATATTTGGCGGTTGAAACTGATTTGATATCAAGATTATATTTTGAACTATTTTCGACACTAAATATATAAATTACAGTCGACAAAGCCGCAATTTTATTGATCCGTTTGACGCATAAAATTAATAAGATACGATAAGATAGGTTAAGATAAAATAATATTCTTTATTGATCCAAATGAATGGAAATGTCTGTTTTTTGTATGACATTGTGTATATTCGTTTTCAGCACATAAATAAAAGATAAAAATTTAAACACAAGACATTTAAAGCATTTCTCCGGCGTAGAAATCAGCCTTTACTGAACTCCTATAGTGACAATATTTAGGGATCATTTAGAGTTTGTCACCGCTGTGGGAGCACGCTGATCAATTCTAACAGGCTGGGGAACAAAATAATTTTTTATATCATCAAATAATATCATTCCTAAAATAATATCATCTGTTGGTTATCAGCTAGAGCAGTTTTATACAAAACGAAATGATCATTTCGGGAGCTATCATTTAACAGTAGGTAAAATATTAGATAGATTTATTGCGGAAACAAAATAACAGCTGCCATTCTAAAAAACGTGAACAGTGAAATACTTACAACTCTCGAAACGTTGGAATACAAATTAAATCAAATTAGTTGTTTCCTGTGTTAGACTAAACATGATTTGTAAATCCCCATTTCCTTCAGTGGTCTCCTAGGTTAGACTGAACATGGCTGACGTCTCACTATTTACTTCAGTGGTCTCCTAGGTTAGACTGAACATGGCTGACATTTCATCTCGCTATTTCTTTTAGATGTCTGGTGTTTTAGAACAAACATGGCTGACATCTCACTATTTGCTTTAGTGGTCTCTAGTATTGGACTTAACATGGCTGACATCTCACTATTTGCTTTAGTTGTCTCTAGTATTAGACTAAACATGGCTGACATCTCACTATTTGCTTTAGTCGTCTCTAGTATTAGACTAAACATGGCTGACATCTCACTATGTGCTTTAGTCGTCTCTAGTATTAGACTTATACATCCCAAGAGCGCAAGCTTAATAGCTTCCATATGAGATGCCTGCGTCGCATCCTTGGTATTAAATGGCAAGAAAAAGTGACTAATAGTGAGATCCTAATGCGTGCGAATACCCAAAGCATGTTCACAATCCTTAGTGAAAGACGCCTGAGATGGCTAGGTCATGTTAAAAGAATGAGTCCCGGCCGCATTCCGAAAGAACTCCTATATGGTGAACTTGCTGCTGGAAATAGGAAAACAGGTTGCCCACGTCTGCGATTTAAAGATGTCTGTCAAAGGGACATGAAAGCAGCCAAAATACATACAAGTGATTGGGAGTGTAAGGCAAAAGACCGATCTACGTGGCGCACAGTTGTCAAAGAGGGCGTCATGGTAGCCGAGGAGCGAAGAATGGAAGAGGCTGCAGACAGAAGAGCTAGGAGAAAGGCCAAAACATTTAGAAGCACGGAACTCGTGTGTAAAAACTGTGGTAAAGACTGTCACTCAAGGATAGGACTGCACAGCCATTCGAGAAAATGCAACCCAACCCAACGGTGATGCACCATCGTCTCACGAGACGGAAGGATGCCGATAACAGTATTAGACTTAACATGGCTGACATCTCACTATTTGCTTTAGTGGTCTCTAGTATTGGACTTAACATGGCTGACATCTCACTGTTTGCTTTAGTGGTCTCTAGTATTGGACTTAACATGGCTGACATCTCACTATTTGCTTTAGTCGTCTCTAGTATTAGACTTAACATGGCTGACATCTCACTATTTGCTTTAGTCGTCTCTAGTATTGGACTTAACATGGCTGACATCTCACTATTTGCTTTAGTCGTCTCTAGTATTAGACTTAACATGGCTGACATCTCACTATTTGCTTTAGTCGTCTCTAGTATTGGACTTAACATGGCTGACCTCTCACTATGTGCTTTTTTGGTCTCTAGTATTGGACTTAACATGGCTGACCTCTCACTATGTGCTTTTTTGGTCTCTAGTATTGGACTTAACATGGCTGACATCTCACTGTTTCCTTGAGTGGTTGCCTGTGTTAGACTTAACATGGCTGACATCTCACTCTTTCCTTTAGTGGTCGCCTGTGTTAGACTAAACATGGCTGACATCTCATTGTTTTCCTTTATCTTCCCATTATTTACTTTGTTGACAGCTGTTTATGTTCGCCATGGCTCCAGTGATCGCTGCCAACTGAATTAATTTGTATTTTCCTTCCGCCTGGCTCACCGCTGTGTGTTACGTCGGCTCTCATAATCCAACTCATCCCAATGATTATTCTCAAACGGGATGTTCCCGGAATGGCCCGCGGCTTATTTAGTGTTTCAATTGGTTAAGCTGATTTTTTTTTTTTAAAGATCAGCTTGTTTTGCCGGGGCTAATTATCAAACTCACCTTGCCACCTTAGATAACCATGTGAAATCCTAACGTGACCTTCATTAGATTCGACATTCTTCAAAGTGGAAACAAGACACATCAATTATCGTTTCCATTCACCAGTGTCAAGGACAGATCTATTTAAAGATAACAAGGGTGATAAGTGTCAAACACATAAAACTAACACCAGAAAACGTGATACCGTTGTTTCCATTGTTGTGTAATTTCAGTAGCAATAAGTGGTACCCGAGAGGAACTTTGACAGAGTGATTGCAGCATTCTTTTCTTTGAAAAACTGAACAGTTTGAATCTAATATTTTTGCAGCTATTTGTACTATGACTTTATGAGTTTCTCTTCAGTCATTTTGACTCGACCTGTCCAAAGATAATGCTGAGAACAAAGTGTTCAACGTGGTAACATGTTCCATAATATGTACAGTTGTACAAAACATTCGTTATTGTAAACTTGTACAGCATATTCTATAATGTTAAATGGTACAACATAATCTATAAAGATACAAATTGCGTACGTTCTAAATTTATGTTTACATGTAAATAGTGTTTAAATACTTTTCTTTAATTATTAAAGCATTATATGACCACCTATTAATTTTAAGTATGTAATTATTTTAGTATCTTTATTGACAAGAGTATCTAGACAATTTAAGAATGATTAAGAGAAGTGTTTGTTTTTTTTAGTTTTCCTACCAACACAGCTTATTTACAATGAACTTTTCGGGTCAAATGGTGTCTTTACATAAATGGAACGCTATTATCTAGGTAACATCTATTATACGATGTAAAATAACTTTTTTTTTAGTTTAAAAATAAGCAATAGACTTGACTTGTGTTTTTTTTTTTTTTTTTTTTTTGTTTTTTTTTTTTTTTAACCTTTTTTTGGTTATCTTACTTATTAACCGTAGACAACAGTGGATATCAGAACTATTGCAGCTGAGGATATCAGAAACTTTGTAGCTGTGGATATCAGAACTGTTGCAGCTGTGGATATAACATTTGCAGCTGTGGATATCAGAAATGTTGCAGCTGTGGATATCATAAATTTTGCAGCTGTGGATATCAGAAATTTTGCATCTGTGGATATCAGAACTGTAGCAGCTGTGGATATCCGAACTGCTGTAGTTGTGGCATATCCAACCTGTTGCTGCTGTGGAATCAGAACTGTTGCATCCGTGGATATCAGCACTGTTGCAGTTGTGGATATCCTAAACTGAGTTACTGTGGATACAAGATAATGTGAAAATGTGGATATCAGAAATCTTCCAGCTGTGATATCAGAAACTATGTGGCTCAGAGTTTCAAGAAAGTGTGTAGCTCTGAATATAAGAAACTCTGCGCTTCTTGATACTAGAACGCTTAAGCTGTGGATATCAGAAACGTGCAGTTGTGGATATCAAGAACTCTTAAGCGATGGATATCAAAAAACGTTTCAGATGTTGATATCAGTAACTGTGCAGCTGTGGATATCAGTAACTGTGCTGCTGGGGATATCAGAGAATGTGCAGCTGTGAATTTCAGAAACCTTACAGCTGTGAATTTCAGAAACCTTATAGCTGTGGATATCAGAAACCTTACAGCTGTAAATATCAGAAACCTTACAGCTGTGGATATCATAAACCTTACAGCTGTGGGTATCAGAAAACTTACAGCTGTGGTTATCAGAAACCTTACAGCCGTGGGTATTAGAAAACTTACAGCTGTGGTTATTAGAAACCTTACAGCTGTGGAGTAGAGACATTTGGTTTAAGGAGATCTCAGATAGCGCTTTTCCTTTCTTAAACATTTTTGTATGTTAATATTTAATTTTTAAAAATATTTTTTCTCAAGTGATTAAACAACAATACTGTCACATGTCTGAGTTGATTTAACGATCTTGTCACTGATTCTGTTTGTGTTGCTATGTCACAGATTATTTTTGTGTTTTACTTGGGAAAAGATTTAACTTTGTAAGTTGTGTTTAGAATAATTAGCGGCCATGTCTTGCTTTTTGACATCTTCACGAACTTCCTCCACTGAGAATGAAACGAAAGTCTTTTCTTCAGTTCAAAAACAAAGCAATCGCTATTCACAAGTAAATAGCGTAAAACATTTTTTTTTAATGTAACAGCTCTGAGGATGTTTGTTATAACGATTAAGCGATAAAGGACAGATGAAGTGATAAGAGCAGACGAAGTTATAAAGGGCAGATGAAATTATAAAGAACAGGTAAAGTAAACAAAGGGAAGATGATGTGATAAAGGGCAGATTAAGTGAAAAGGAGCAGATTAAGTGAAAAGGAGCAGATTAAGTGATCAAGGGCAGATTAAGTGATAAAGGGCAGATTAAGTGATAAAGGGCAGATTAAGTGATAAAGGGCAGATTAAGTGATAAAGGGCAGATTAAGTGATAAAGGGCAGATTAAGTGATAAAGGGCAGATTAAGTGAAAAGGAGCAGATTAAGTGAAAAGGAGCAGATTAAGTGATAAAGGGCAGATTAAGTGATAAAGGGCAGATTAAGTGAAAAGGAGCAGATTAAGCAACCATCCAGACGAAGGTAAAATTACGTGATTACTTTTCTGGTAAAGTTTTTAAACTGGTGAGTATTTACTCACTCCGTGTCTACACTCAGTCACTATCTGTCAGTCAAATCAAAACTGGTTAGTCAAAGTTTCATCTGAATACCACACTCTAGGCACGGTACATCCACACAAGTGTTGACATGCGCCCAACGCGCCCTGTGAGCCCTGGAGCTGTCAGTGGTCCACGACTGTGTGGTGGTCATCTAGTGTGTGGTTTGGAGTAGTCAACGACCCCCTGACGTCACAAACTGTAAAATGGTGTTCCTTTAAATAGTATGTAAACAGTGTTCCTATACATGTAGTCTTGTTGTTGTTGTTTTGGTAGTGCAAAGTCGAACGTATACTTACTTGACTATCAAAAACAGAGTGTAAACATTTTAAATTAACTACTATGTTAAGGGTCATGAAGTACACGATTGGATAAACACACTTTAAAATTCATTAAGTAGATATTATAAGCTCAGACATGTTGGAATAAGTAGATTTTATAAGCTCAGACATGTTGGAATAAGTAGATTTTATAAGCTCAGATATGTTGGATTAATTAGATATTATAAGTGTGAAGTGACGTACGTTGTCTAGGGGTCGGTCCCATCCGCACTAGCCAAAGAACAATTTTCAAAGGTCTAGAACCCCTGTTGTCTAGCCCCTACAGAGCTGCTGTGCTGAATGGCCTTCTAGCCCCTACAGAGCTGCTGTGCTGAATGGCCTTCTAGCCCCTACAGAGCTGCTGTGCTGAATGGCCTTCTAGCCCCTACAGAGCTGCTGTGCTGAATAGTCCAAGTATGTATTAAAACAAACGATGCAAGGCTTCAGGGTTCATATGATTTATTGCCTCCATCTTCCTGACAGTGGACAAATGCATAGTAAACATCCGCTGGTTTTCAGAATACAAAATTTGTGTCCAGAAAAATGCTGCACATAATCTAAAAATATATTTACAGAAGTCCTCCGCCATCCATAGAGAGATCTCCCTCAACAAACTAACGTCCTCACATCCAAGCCACCGCGTTCGCCACTGTCACGCTCTCTGAAACTCATCTCCCCTTTTTACACACTCCTATCCTCACGTGGTTCCTCCCGACACAGCCCACCGGTCACACACTCCTATCCTCACGTGGTTCCTCCCGACACAGCCCACCGGTCACACACTCCTATCCTCACGTGGTTCCTCCCGACACAGCCCACTGGTCACACACTCCTATCCTCACGTGGTTCCTCCCGACACAGCCCACTGGTCACACACTCCTATCCTCACGTGGTTCCTCCCGACACAGCACACCGGTCATACACTCCTATCCTCACGTGGTTCCTCCCGACACAGCCCACCGGTCACACACTCCTATCCTCACGTGGTTCCTCCCGACACAGCACACCGGTCACACACTCCTATCCTCACGTGGTTCCTCCCGACACAGCCCACCGGTCACACACTCCTATCCTCACGTGGTTCCACCCGACACAGCACACCGGTCACACACTCCTATCCTCACGTGGTTCCTCCCGACACAGCCCACCGGTCACACACTCCTATCCTCACGTGGTTCCTCCCGACACAGCCCACCGGTCACACACTCCTATCCTCACGTGGTTCCTCCCAACACAGCACACTGGTCACACACTCCTATCCACACGTGGTTCCTCCCGACACAGTACACCGGTCACACACTCCTATCCACACGTGGTTCCTCCCGACACAGCACACCGGTCACACACTCCTATCCACACGTGGTTCCTCCCGACACAGCACACCGGTCACACACTCCTATCCTCACGTGGTTCCTCCCGACACAGTACACCGGTCATACCTGGCCGAGAAAAATAAAAACTCGTGGGGCACACGGGAAAAAGAAACTCACCCACGATTGGTCAAATGAACATCCTAAAAGCTGACACAGAAAAACTCACGCGATCTGACCGTGACCATAAGCTCAGACATGTTGGATTAAGTAGATATTATAAGCTCAGACATGTTGGATTAAGCAGATATTATAAGCTCAGACATGTTGGATTAAGTAGATATTATAAGCTCAGACATGTTGGATTAAGTAGATATTATAAGCTCAGACATGTTGGATTAAGTAGATATTATAAGCTCAGACATGTTGGATTAAGTAGATATTATAAGCTCAGACATGTTGGATTAAGTAGATATTATAAGCTCAGACATGTTGGATTAAGTAGACATTATAAGCTCAGACATGTTGGATTAAGTAGACATTATAAGCTCAGACATGTTGGATTAAGTAGATATTATAAGCTCAAACATGTTGGATTAAGTAGATATTATAAGCTCAGACATGTTGGATTAAGTAGATATTATAAGCTCAGACATGTTGGATTAAGTAGATATTATAAGCTCAGACATGTTGGATTAAGTAGATATTATAAGCTCAGACATGTTGGATTAAGTAGATATTATAAGCTCAGACATGTTGGATTAAGTAGATATTATAAGCTCAGACATGTTGGATTAAGTAGATATTATAAGCTCAGACATGTTGGATTAAGTAGATATTATAAGCTCAGACATGTTGGATTAAGTAGATATTATAAGCTCAGACATGTTGGATTAAGTAGATATTATAAGCTCAGACATGTTGGATTAAGTAGATATTATAAGCTCAGACATGTTGGATTAAGTAGATATTATAAGCTCAGACATGTTGGATTAAGTAGATATTATAAGCTCAGACATGTTGGATTAAGTAGATATTATAAGCTCAGACATGTTGGATTAAGTAGATATTATAAGCTCAGACATGTTGGATTAAGTAGATATTATAAGCTCAGACATGTTGGATTAAGTAGATATTATAAGCTCAGACATGTTGGATTAAGTAGATATTATAAGCTCAGACATGTTGGATTAAGTAGATATTATAAGCTCAGACATGTTGGATTAAGTAGATATTATAAGCTCAGACATGTTGGATTAAGTAGATTAGATATTAATACGCTTGATCATGTAGCATTAAAATATATTATAATCATATCCATGTGGCAGTTGCCCTAGTTAAGAGTAGAACAAAATAATTGAAACCGTATGCTCCCTCCCTGTATAAATTGGCCTACATGCTGCCCCCAAGTTCAGTCAGTGACACTTGATTGGCAGGTTCAGACAGTAACAGTTGATTGACATGTTCCGACAGTAACATTTGATTGGCAGGTTCAGTCGGTAATATTTGATTGACAGGTTCAGACAGTAACATTTGATTGGCAGGTTCAGACAGTGGTACTTGATTGGCAGGTTCAGACAGTAACAGTTGATTGACATGTTCCGACAGTAACATTTGATTGGCAGGTTCAGTCGGTAATATTTGATTGACAGGTTCAGACAGTAACATTTGATTGGCAGGTTCAGACAGTGGTACTTGATTGGCAGGTTCAGACAGTAACAGTTGATTGACATGTTCCGACAGTAACATTTGATTGGCAGGTTCAGTCGGTAATATTTGATTGACAGGTTCAGACAGTAACATTTGATTGGCAGGTTCAGACAGTGGTACTTGATTGGCAGGTTCAGACAGTAACATTTGATTGGCAGGTTTAGACAGTGGTACTTGATTGGCAGGTTCAGACAGTAACATTTAATTGGCAGGCTGAGACATTAACATATTATTGAAAGTTTGAGACCGTAACATTAAAATTTGATTGGCAGGTTCAGCCAGTGGCACTTGATCGGCAGGTTCAGACAGTAACATTTGATTGGCAGGTTCAGACAGTAACATTTGATGGGCAGGTTTAGTCAGCAACATTTGATCGGCAGGTTCAGTCAGTAACATTTGATTGGCAGGTTAAGACAGTAACATTTGATTGACAGGTTCAGCCAGTCGTACATCATTAGTAGGTTCAGCCAGTTACACTTGATTGGCTTTTCTTTCGGATCTTATTATTGTAATTTTGACCAATGACTTTCTCAGAGATCATTCCACTTCGCCGCCTTCTTTCCACTTTCCATCTTTCCTCACGGTTAGAGAACATCTAAAAGTACTCCTAAGTAGCAGGAAATCGATCAACTCTGACGTGACCAAGGGACAGTACGTCGTCATCCAGCACGAGATGTGCTATGGGACACAGCAGTTCAACTTTTGGGACTTTCTGAACAGTTCTGTCTGTCATACATGTCAACCACATATGTCAAATTTATCGAGGAGATCTGTCAATGCTACCATTCAGACAAAGCTGTCAACGTATCAAAGGCATCTGCCAGTTATTCCTGCCACGTCAAGCAGAGTGAATTGCTTATAACAGCGGTTCTCAAAAACTTTATTAATCGTTGATCACTTTAACATTGTATCTGTGCCCCCCCCCTTCCTTTCCATGTTATTTTTTAAACATATCTTTCGATTTAAATACAGAAATGTGCCCCCACAGAAATATGCTGAGAACCGCTCGTTGATACAATTCCGAAGATTTGATAATTTTTTTTTTTTAAAGAATTTTCTCCAAAGCTATTTAGCTGAGATCTTATTCTGTAAATTATTTACACTTCTGTGTAGCAATATTAAATTAGGCTAGTTATGTTGTAACTGACCTATCTACAACTAATACAAGCAACATATTTGTATATCATATTCTAGGACAAGGGTAGACAATTTTTGTGGCAGCGAGCCATTTTAAGAAGGTAACGGAGACATTGGAACCATAAATGGTCAGAAAGTCGGGGAGGGGGGGGGGGGTTGACACGACTCGTAGGGCTTTTCTCCAGCCAGATTAATGATAGTAATTAACTATATTCTGTAATGATAACAGTAAAGATACATAATGGATTGTCCCAAAAATAGAATGTACTCATTCAATACCACACAGAGAAAATTAGGATTTGACCAGATAATTTGGATTTTACCAGAAAACTGGAATTCTAGAAAAGCAAAACAACTACATCTGAACGTGATATCTGCAAAATGAACATTTAAAATACTCCTCCATTTTGACTTTGTTTTTTTTTTTTCATTTTAAAAAAAAAAAAAATTTTTAATTATTTTTTTAAGTAAGCAGGAATTTTTAAAAAAAATTAAGTAATAGTTGTTTTGACAGCCTGGCATTCTCTTCTTGAGTTGTCACATATTTTTTTATTTGTCATCACCAGACTCCACGTCACGGTACAGTGTTCAAGGACTGTCGCATTGGCGGCATCTAGGACGGGTTTTGAAACCACCATTTCGCCGACGCTGATAAAGAAATTATTCACATCCAAAGATATTATTTTAAAAAAACAGCTGACTGAATCCATAAAGAATGACGTGTTAAAATCATCGACCTGAGTAAATGCCAGCGTTTCTTTGTGGATTTTATGGAGTTCTTCGTTAACTCAAAATTAGCTCCTGCGTAAACTTATGGATCTGTTCTAAATGTGTTAAAAAATACATCATTAAAACATATGACAAAATCCCCTGGTCACAAGCCCTATGGTCAAATTCTCTGGACACAGGCCCTATGGGCAAGTCCCTAAGGATTCGGCCATTTCCGTTCGATCAAACTTATGTCAATCAAGTTTTCCGTTGACGAAATTTCTTTCCAACCCATTTCCGGATACGTTTGAACTGATCTCCCTTGTGGGGGGAGGGGGGGGGCGATGTAAACCAGCACACATGTGCAACAGCTTGCACGGGCATGGATATAGACATGTTACGATTGTAACACACTTCCGATTACACAGAGACGTGCTGCTTCTACGTGGCCCACCACGTATATATTCAGCGGGTCTGTATACGTTTCTTCTTATATTTAAGTGGCCCACGATCAATTTGTTGATCATTCTGGCTCCTTAGATTCAGGGTTTTCCGTCTCCTAGATGGGTTGCTGTCCGTGGTCCTTGAGATGTTAGCTTTGGTGGGGATTGAGCTCCAGACCACCAGCAATTTGGTTTGAGATAGTTTAGACCGCTCTGCCGCTCTGTCACTCAGCACCCACCCAGATATATTTTTAACACGTCTGTATATCCATTAGGAGAGATTTTTTGCTTTATTTTCTAACAGATATTAGACATTAAATAAATGTCTGTGTAAATTAATACTTGCATTTTATTTTCCTGTAACATAAAAACAGCGGAGTAAAATAAGGGAATTGAATTACCATAAGAACTCAAACACTGATGTTTTCACGTGGGAAAGGGGCAATGGAACAAGAGGATTGAGTTCGGAAGTAATACAATTGTCTTGAGTTTTGCTTCTTTTTATATGTTGCTTGTTTTGTGTATGAAAAAATGGGGGGGGGGGAATTGACAGAGCGAGGAAGGCGAAAGAAATGGCCATGAGAGACAGAGAGACAGACGAAAAATTGACTAAAGAAGCGATCATGGGAGACAGGCGAAAAAAAGGACCATGAGAGACAGAGAGACAGACGAAAAAAAGGACCATGAGAGACAGAGAGACAGACGAAAAAAATGATCATGACAGACAGAGAGACAGACGAAAAAGAAGGACCATGAGAGACAGAGAGACAGACGAAAGAAATTACCATTACAACAAAAGAAATGACCACTACGGCCAAAATAAATTACAATTACAGACAAAAGAAATGACCATTACAGACAAAAGAAATTACCGTTACAGAAAAAAATAAATGACCATTACACGCAAAAGAAATGACCATTACAGACGAAAGAAATGACCATTACAGAAAAAATAAATGACCATTACAGGCAAAAGAAATGACCATTACAGACGAAAGAAATGACCATTTCGGACAAAAGAAATAACCATTACAGACAAGAGAAATGACCATTACGGACGAAAGAAATGACCATTTCGGACAAAAGAAATAACCATTACAGACAAGAGAAATGACCATTACGGACGAAAGAAATGACCATTTCGGACAAAAGAAATAACCATTACAGACAAGAGAAATGACCATTACGGACGAAAGAAATGACCATTTCGGACAAAAGAAATAACCATTACAGACAAGAGAAATGACCATTACAGACAAGAGAAATGACCATTACAGACAAGAGAAATGACCATTACGGACGAAAGAAATGACCTTGATAGACGAAAGAAATGATCATGACAGACAGAGAGACAGACGAAAGAAATGATCATGACAGACAGAGAGACAGACGAAAGAAATGATCATGACAGACAGAGAGACAGACGGAAGAAATGATCATGACAGACAGAGAGACAGACGAAAGAAATGATCATGACAGACAGAGAGACAGACGAAAGAAATGATCATGACAGACAGAGAGACAGACGGAAAAAAATGACCATGAAACAACATGTAACATCCAGTCTTACAGAGCTACATCTTTAGTTTCACGTCACCCAATAATTTCACTAGACCAGCCGTCCATTTGAAGCTTTCCACCCGGACTCACAGGCTTCGGCGGCAAGGAGGCCAGACCACTGATAAGAGATGTGTCAAAGTGCTGGACTCACCAAGTGGTGCTGTTTAATGGGATCTTGAAAGTGCAAAGAAATCCGTTGATGTACTTCATTGAACCACCGCTAACGCTAACCTCGAGTAGCTACTACAGTCATTGCCGGGGAAACTGCTTGGTTCTGAGCAGAGGAGTAACTAGGGGTTGGTGTCACCCGGTGCGGTAAACTCATGATGTTACCCCCCTCCCCAACCCCTACCCGCTTTCCCCCGGACTTCGACGGTTAATGTCTTCTTGTTGAAATGAGCCCACAATGTATCAATGACAACAATGGACACAAATTAATTGAAGGTCACGGGGGGGGGGGGGAAAATGCATAAAGAAAAATCTACAAATAATTTAA
>CAXITT010000881.1:26418-53792 GCA_964033795.1 Lymnaea stagnalis
TCTCTCTCTCTCTCTCTCTCTCTCTCTCTCTCTCTCTCTCTCTCTCTCTCTCTCTCTCTCTCTCTCTCTCTCTCTCTCTCTCTCTCTCTCTCTCTCTCTCTCTCTCTCTTTATCTCTCTCTCTCTCTTTATCTCTCTCTCTTTATCTCTCTCTCTCTCTCTCTGGTCATTGTCTATTTTGACACATTGCCAAGACTGGCAGATAGGGTAAGAGCTGTGGATGACTAGCAATATTTCTTGTGTCTCGCTGTGACCTTTATGCGTTCCACATACCGGAGTTGCCGGAATGTTCACTCTCTAATCATATCACCGACGAGACTCCATCTCCGGGGTCGATAACAGAGTTGTCCTTCTCTTGGATGAGTTGCCAAAGTTTACCAGTCCCGTCTGCTCGTGGTGCTGGTGTTTTTTTGTTTGGGTTGGTTTCTCTACGTCCTCAGTTTGGGAATGAACTCAAGTCTGCAATTGCGGAAATGTCACGTGATGGTATTCTTCAGTACATCACTTTTCATCTAAAGTATGTACCTGACTTTATAGTATACATTCGCATATCACTTTGTATTATACTCCAGAGCATCACGTTATGTCATACATAAGTACATCAATTTATGTCATACATTGGTTTGTCAATTTATATCACCAAGAAGCAAAGAATCAATTTATGAATGCATTTACCAAACTGTATGACGCATAAAATAATCTCTAAGCTAATGTTTGAGAAGTGTACTGGGCTTTATATAATATCTGTTTCTTGTTGGTTGTACCATCAAAATGTCAAGTAAGACTACCTACATATTTGTAATTAATTGATCAATTGATACTACCTACATATTTGTAATTAATTGATCAAGTGAGACTACCTACATATTTGTAATTAATTGATCAAGTGAGACTACCTACTTATTTGTAAATATTTGATCAAGTGAGTCTACCTGCATATTTGTAATTAATTGATCAAGTGAGACTACCTACATATTTGTAATTAATTGATCAAGTGAGGCTACCTGCATATTTGTAATTAATTGATCAAGTGAGACTACCTACATATTTGTAACTAATTGATCAAGTGATACTACCTACATATTTGTAATTAATTGATCAAGTGAGACTACCTACATATTTGTAATCAATTGGTCAAGTGAGACTACCTACATATTTGTAATTAATTGGTCAAGTGAGACTACCTACATCTTTGTAATTAATTGTTCAAATGATACTTTATACGAAAGGTAAATAATTGGTCAATTGATACTACCTACATAATAGCCATTCATTGATCAATTGATACTACCCCACATAATGGTCATCCAATGGTCAAGTGTTGCTACCCAACATATTTTGATAGGGTGTGGGAGATATATTTTGAAATCAAGAGACCATCGGCGCTGCATTCAAAGTAGAATTACCTCTGTCTTACAGCTGTAATGATGTAACGTAGTCAATAAATAACGTTAACTTTATTCTTCCCTGGCGGGATATTCATCTCCACGAAAAACTTTCATTACTGACTGGACGGTCCTCACTCAAATAATCACGGGCCCTTTGGTCTTTGTTTTCGTTAGGTCCTGTGCACATTCTCCTTCTTTTCTGTTCTTTCATTTAATGATATATGCTATTATAGGTAGGATATGCAAATATTATGTAAGTTTAATTTATAATTACATTAATTTTATCTTGGCTGCTGTTGCTGTATTGAAGAAATTTGCCGGAAGGTTTGCATTTTTATTTGTATAATCAGGATTAAATCTTCACACATGTTGTTTTATTTATACTAAATACTTCACATTGGGAAATGGCGTCGGTTGGTCGTCGAACGCGAGCTCTTAATACCCCCCACCTTTTCCGGCACGCCTCCACACGGGCCAAACACAGTGTTTCCCGGCGACACGCCGGGAACCTCCCCCCCCCCTGGCCCGGAAGACGTCGGTCAAACGAAAACGCTGCGTTTAAAGCGTTCGAGGTCCACTCTCCCTTGTGTCTGGGCGGGTTTGCTTCCACCCGGAGGGAAGGTGTTCCGTTACTACCGCCACTGCCCAGGGAGTCCACCGGACGGGACGAAAGCTGGGACGAAGCTGTCGCCTAGGAGCGGCTCTCTCGCGACTGCATATCTAAGATCATCGGCGTGGGTTTTAAGCGCAACCATTATCCATTAACGCTCTATTTATACAAACTGATTGTGTCTCATTATTGTACTTAAAATCAGAGGCAACATTTGAGGTTTTTCAAAACGGTGGGGAGGAGTGGTGGGGGGGGGGGTTGCGCAAACAAATACTTGGTCGGCTTGTTAAGTTGTTTATTACTGGGGGCGCCAGCGTACATAGCAATTTAAATAAAACCTGCAAATTCGGGGGGGGGGGTAGGGGAGGAGGTAAATGCCCCACCCTGACCTACCCAAATGACGTCCCTGCTTAAAACCTCTACCCACCAAACCTTTTATAATTGGACCAAAGAAGCACTGAACGCATGGACTGTCAACTGAACATATGGATTGTCAACTGAACGCATGGATTGTTTACTGAACGCATGGATTGTCAACTGAACGCATGGGTTGTTAACTGAACGCATGGATTGTCAACTGAACGCATGGATTGTTAACTTAACGCATGGATTGTCAACTGAACGCATGGATTGTCAACTGAACGCATGGACTGGGCAATGAGCATCAGAAAATAAGTGAATAAAATGGAAAAGGATTTATTGCCCCTGTCTTGGGTCAGAAAGGGGAGTTAGCCAATGACAATTCATTTCGTTTTGAATGCATGTCATTAAAGTGACATCGCCTTGGATGGGATTCAGATTTTATGCTTGTCTGTCCATTTTTCTCTATCTCTGTCTTTGGGAATTATGTCCATGACAAGTTTTATATCAATGAGCGACAAATCTTGGCTGGTACAGTATAAATTTGAGCAACCAAAATTGCCATGTAGACTATCACATTGAGTGTCCTGATGCCTGGTAGACTATAACATTCAGTGTCCGGTTAGCCTGGTAGACTATCACATTGAGTTCCGGTTTGCCTGGTAGATTATCACATTCAGTGTCCGGTTAGCCTGGTAGACTATCACATTGAGTTCCGGTTTGCCTGGTAGATTATCACATTCAGTGTCCGGTTAGCCTGGTAGACTATCACATTGAGTTCCGGTTTGCCTGGTAGATTATCATATTCAGTGTGTGGTTTGCCTGGTAGATTATCCCACTGAGTTCCGGTTTGCCTGGTAAACTATGAAATTTAGTGTCCAGTTTGCATGGTAGACTATCACAATGAGTGTCCGATTTGCCTGGTAGACTATCACAATGAGTGTCCGATTTGCATAGAACCCTAATTTAACATTGAGCAAACAATTTTGGCTGGTAGAATTCAACATTGAGCGACCGATTTTGGCTGGTAGAATTAAACATTGAGCGACCAATTTTGGCTGGTAGAATTTAACATTGAGCGACCAATTTTGGCTGTTAGAATTTAACATTGAGCGACCAATTTTGGCTGGTAGAATTTAACATTGAGCGACCAATTTGGGCTGGTAGAATTTAACATTGAGCGACAAATTTTGGCTGGTAGAATTTAACATTGAGCGACCAATTTTGGCTGGTAGAATTTAACATTGAGCGACCAATTTGGGCTGGTAGAATTTAACATTGAGCGACCAATTTGGGCTGGAAGAATTTAACATTGAGCGACCAATTTGGGCTGGTTAACTATAAAAGTTAGCGTCTAATTTTGGCTGGTAGGCTATACCGGAACTCCCCAACCGGCGTTTTGCGGAGGCTGAAATACAAATGAAGGCATATGAAGACCTATGAAGTCATATAACTTTGTAAAAACTTTTGAGACAATGATTGGCTGCATAACAAGCTGCCTACGTGTTTGGCGGTCATAGCACAAATGCTGTTTTAAATGGACAGTTTCACTTGACGAATCACCACCCCATACGTTTGACGCGACAAGTAAAACATATCCCTTTAGCAGTTGCTACTGATCGCCTGCATGAGTAAAATGGGACTAGGTGTTGGTGTTGGTTGTGTTGTGTTACTAGGTGTTGATTATTGATTGTGTTGTGTTTGACTAGGTGTTGGTGTTGGTTGTGTTGTGTTCGATAAGGTGTTGGTTGTGTTGTGTTCAACTAGGTGTTGATTGTTTGTTTTGTTGTGTTCAACTAGGCGTTGATTGTTGATTGTGTTGTGTTCGACTAGGTGTTGATTGTTTGTTTTGTTGTGTTCGGCTATGTGTTGATTGTTTGTTTTGTTGTGTTCGATTAGGTGTTGATTGTTGGTTGTGTTGTGTTCGACTAGGTGTTATTGTTGGCTGTATTGTGTTTGACTAGGTATTGATTTTTGGTTGTGTTGTGTTCGACTAGGTGTTGGTGTTGATTGTGTTGTGTTCGACTAGGTGTTGATTGTTGGTTGCGTTGTGTTCGACTAGGTGTTGGTGTTGGTTGTTTTGTGTTCGACTAGGTGTTGATTGTTGGTTGTGTTGAGTTCGACTAGGTGTTGATTGTTGTTTGTGTTGTGTTCGACTAGGTGTTGATTGTTGGTTGTGTTGTGTTCGACTAGGTGTTGATTGTTTGCTCTGTTGTGTTCGACTAGGTGTTGATTGTTTGTTATGTTGTGTTCGACTAGGTGTTGATTGTTGGTTGTGTTATGGTCGACTTGGTGTTGAATGTGCTTGTGTTGTGTTCGACTACGTGTTGATTGTTGGTTCTGTTGTGTTCGACTAGTTGATGATTGTTTTTTCTGTTGTGTTCGACTACGTGTTGATTGTTGGTTGTGTTGTGTTCGACTAGGTGTTGATTGTTGGTTGTGTTGTATTCGACTAGATGTTGATTTTTGGTTGTGTTGCGTTCGACTAGGTGTTGGTGTTTGTTTTGTTGTGTTGGACTTGGTGTTGATTGTTTGTTGTGATGTGTTCGACTAGGTGTTGATTGTTAGTACTGTTGTGTTCGACTACTTGTTGATTGTTGGTAGTATTGTGTTCCACTAGATTTTTATTGCTTGTAGTTTTGTGTTCGACTAGGTATTGATTGTTGGTTGTGTTGTGTTCCACTTAATTATCTGGCAACCTCTTAGCAAGCAAGGAATTCAGCAAAATTTTTAAAGGAAACATATCCCGCAGAATGAACTGATGGAAATTTTAATTTCACTTGTATATTACATATAAACCATCAGCCAACATAAAAGCTCTGTATCATGAAGATCTTAAGAAGATCTATGCAAGGAAAAAAATCCAGATTACCTTCATGGAATCAATATTTAATCAAATTATCAAACTATTTCTTATCTGGTAATAGGGGGATAATGGTGGGGTATTTGGTGGTAATGTGTGGTAATGCCGGGGTATGTGCGGGTTATGTTGTGTAATGGATGCAATGGGGTAATTTGAAAATGGGGTAATGGGGTAATGGGGGTAATTGGGTAATGTGAGGCAATAATGTGGTAATGGAGCGATTGGGGTTTTGGGAGGTAATTGGTAATGTTAAATTAATTGGAGTAATTGTGGGGGAGGGGGAGTAAAAAACAAGCATACCGCAAAATGTATTGACATGTGGTTACCATGGCAATGATAGCATTGGTGTCACTACTCGGAATTATTTTTTTTCAATCCCAGAAAAGACATGAAAAGACATCATAAAATTAAGCACGCATTTAGTAGCACGTGACCAACCGCCATACTAACCTTTACATCATTCTTCATACATCAACAAACAATAACAAATGATAAGTAATGTTTAATAAAAAAACCTATTTAATTTAGTTTACATTATATTTTGCATTGAATCAATTAAACCCCGTTCTGCTTTCAGTGAGCAGCGATAATCCCGTTTTCCCGGGGTAATTAAAACCCCAGTTAAGCAATCCTTTAAATAGTAGATAACTAACAAAGGATGAATATGGATGGAGAGTTACGAACCAATCAAGAATTGTACTGACCACATCAGGATTCAACACTAGTAGAAGAAATAGAAAAGGTCAGGCTGCGCTGGGCGGGACACTTGGAGAGAATGTCACATGACAGAGAGAATGCCACATGACAGAGGGAATGCCACGTGACAGAGGAAGGAAGAGTGTGCACCACCGAAACCCCAGAGGAAACCGGCTCAACGGCAGACCTGGGCTTGGATGGGTGGATGGATGGGTGGATGGGTGGGTGGATGGATGGATGGATGGGTGGATGGATGGATGGATGGGTGATGGGTGGATGGATGGATGGATGGTTGATGGGTGGATGGATGGATGGTTGGATGGGTGATGGGTGGATGGATGGGTGATGGGTGGATGGATGGGTGGATGATGTGGAGAAGGATTCGCGAGGTTGGCCAAAGCCTAACATGGGATGTAGCGCCACAGAGAAGGATGGGGGCACCAACATTTAGAAAGTCACCGATCTCTAGAATCAGAGACCTCAACACATTAAGAAAGTCATCCATCTCTAATATCAGAGAACTAAAGCATTTAGATAGTCATCCTTCTCTTGTAGCAGAGAGCTAAAGCGTTTAGAAATTCATCCATTTGTAATAGCATGGAACCAACATATTTAGAAAGACTTACGACCTGTTGCACTTACCTCTATTGTCATGAAATGTTTTGAGAAAATAATTCTGAAAGAAATTTTGAATGAAGTACAGCAAAAACTTGACCCCCACCAATTTGCTTACAAACCTGTCAGAAGAACGGAGGACGCAATCTTACTATTGTTGGAGAGACTTTGCCATCACCTAGACAGACCTAAAACATACGCCAGAGTGCTTTTCTTAGACTTCTCATCAGCATTTAACACTATCCAACCACACCTTATGATAAAGAAACTTTCCTCGTTAGGTGTCAATTTAAATATTTAGGCTTGGACACTGAACTTTTTAACAAATCGACCACAATATGTCAAAGTAAATAACCAATTATCTCTAACCAGAGAAATAAGCACCGGGGCACCACAAGGCTGCGTTCTCTCTCCTGTACTGTATACAACATATATCAATGATATTCAAAGCTCAAGCGACACCGTTCCAATCTTAAAATTTGCTGATGATACCACCATTGTTGGCTTAATATCTGAAGGAGAAGGCCTATACCGTAACTTAGTAACAAGCTTTATCAATTGGTGCGATGAAAATTTTCTCCAGTTAAATGTCTCATAAACAAAAGAAATGATTGTTGATTTCAGGAGGGGGAAACACCAGATTACAGATCTCAACATAAAAAATCAAAATGTGGAGAAAGTGGAGGCATACAAGTACTTAGGTGTCACTATTAATAATAAGCTAACATGGCATGTGCATGGCCAAATCCTGTATAAGAAATTCCACCAAAGACAGTTCTACCTCAAAAAACTGTACAATTTGGTGTAAACAAGTAAGTCGTTAACTTATTCTACAGTGCAACTATTGGAAGCCTGCTTAATTTCAGTATTACCTGCTGGTGTGGGAATTCAACGTCTGATATTAAACACCGCATAAACTAATCAAGAAAGCTTTGAACATAACACAAACTAAACATCCTTCACTTGAAGAACTATTTGAAGAAAGATGTTTTTTTTGCAAAACTAAACACATTTTGGATGATACATCCCACCCTCTTCATCCTAGATACTTAGGATCGGGCAGTTCGGGACGAATTCTTTCCATCAGGGTGAGGACTGACAGATATAAAATTCGTTTGTTCCCAATCTGTACGAATTTACCGGCGTGCTTCCTCTGAAGTCACACATCTGAATGAGAACTAATAAGTCCCCGATTTTGCTAAGAGAACTCACTGAATGGCTGTTTGAAATAATTTATTATAAATGTCTTGTGTTCAAATTCTTTAATTTTTGTGCTGAAAATGTATAATGCAATCAAAAAAAAATTCCATTTATTTGGATCAACAAAAGAATCTTATCGTATCTCTAATATCAGAGAACTAAAGCATTTAGAAAGTCGTCTATCTCTAATATCAGAGAATTTAAGCATTTAGAAAGTCGTCTATCTCTAATATCAGAGCACTAAAGCATTTAGAAAGTCGTCTATCTCTACATGCCAGCATTGTTACATCACGACATAATTGCATGCCAACAAGGGTGCATCCTGACACTGAACAATAACGACATTAAGACAAAAGTAGACTTACGTCTTGTTCGCTCTTTGACATAGACCAGCAAGATAAACATGTATTAGTACATACCAATTAAGACACTGACAACAAAGACTGGTTTGACTTTGTAATTGCGATGGTGGACCACGTCTTAGAGACCAGACTAAGTGAAAGCTTTTTATTCCTATTGTTAGAGCTTCATGGTGTGTGATGTTAGTGCCCGCAAGACGTGAGTGAAAGATAACAGGTTCACTGGGGTTGTCTCATGAACACAATTAGTGTGGGATCACCAGGTTCATGGAATCTCAAGGTGATAATGTACTCAGTTCTTTGGGTTGGTACATCGTAGAGTCTCAATGCGATAATGTACTCAGTTCTTTGGGTTGGTACATCGTAGAGTCTCAATGCGATAATGTACTCAGTTCTTTGGGTTGGTACATCGTAGAGTCTCAATGCGATAATGTACTCAGTTCTTTGGGTTGGTACATCGTAGAGTCTCAAGGTGATAATGTACTCAGTTCTTTGGGTTGGTACATCGTAGAGTCTCAATGCGATAAAGTACTCAGTGCTAGGGTTGGTACATCATAGAGTCTCAATGCGATAATGTACTCAGTTCTTTGGGTTGGTACATCGTAGAGTCTCAATGTGATAATGTACTCAGTGCTTGGGTTGGTACATCATAGAGTCTCAATGTGATAATGTACTCAGTTCTTTGGGTTGGTACATCGTAGAGTCTCAATGCGATAAAGTACTCAGTGCTTGGGATGGTACATCATAGAGTCTCAATGCGATAATGTACTCAGTGCTTGGGTTGGTACATCATAGAGTCTCAATGCGATAATGTACTCAGTGCTGGGGTTGGTACATCATAGAGTTTCAATGGTGATAATTGACTGTAACAATTCATTCCTGTATGCCCATCATTTCTTAACTGAAACAAGACATACCTGTATATATATACAAATTCTTACGTGGAAAAAAATCAACCGGTATATACATCATTTCTCCTCTGCAACAAACCATACCTGTGTGTACACAATTTATCTCCCAGACACAGTCCATACATATGCGTACACCATTTCTTACATGTAACATTTCATTTCTCTTTGTATTTCATCTCGTAACTTAAACATTTTAAATCGATGTTTATCTTATCTAACAAAAATGTTAAAGTTTAAGTTAAACATCCCATAGATATCTGAAGTAGAAAGCTTACCGTTAAACATCCCATAGATATCTGAAGTAGAAAGCTTACCGTTAAACATCCCATAGATATCTGAAGTAGAAAGCTTAAGGCAATATCCAATACATTTCTGAAGTTGAAAACTTAAAGTTAAAGAAGCCATATATATGTGAAGTTGAAAAATTAATGTTAAACAACCCGTTAATATCTTAAGTTGTCAATAGAGTCAACAAATCACTTTGAATCCATACATGACCTACATTAAGCATATGTGTGCTGTCCGTGATAAGCTGTTTGTTTCGCTTTCTTAAACTCAATTTCTACATGTCACTTACAAACGTACATCTCCTCACCCAATAATCCAGGGGTCTGCATGGACACAATGAAATGTACTGCCGTGTCAACATCTATCATTCAGTCTGTAACAAATGTAAAATGAAATTTACTGCCATGTCAACATCTATCATTCAGTTTGTAACAAACGTACAATGAAATGTACTGCCGTGTCAACATCTATCATTCAGTCTGTAACAAACGTACAATTAAATGTACTGACGTGTCAACATCTATCATTCAGTCTGTAACAAACGTACAATTAAATGTACTGACGTGTCAACATCTATCATTCAGTCTGTAACAAACGTACAATTAAATGTACTGACGTGTCAACATCTATCATTCAGTCTGTAACAAACGTACAATTAAATGTACTGACGTGTCAACATCTATCATTCAGTCTGTAACAAACGTACAATTAAATGTACTGACGTGTCAACATCTATCATTCAGTCTGTAACAAACGTACAATTAAATGTACTGTCATGTCAACATCTATCATTCAATCTGTAGCAAACATACAACGTAGTTAAGAATTGCTCGTTCCATATTTTATTAATTCTTTCTCCTTTCCCTCACACTGAATTGGTTGATACAAGAATTATCGCAGTCTTTCATCAAGACTATTGCCAATACAAGGCAGTTAAACACCTTATCACTTCATTGAAAATTAAACACCTTGTCACACAAAAGACCGTTTAACACCTTGTCACATAAAAGACATTCTAAGACCTTGTCAAACCGCAGACACTTTAACACCTTGTTCCCGAAACATGACAGTTTAATATGTCCCCATGGCAGACAGCTGAACACCTTTTACCTATGACAGATAGTATCACACACACACACACACACTAACAAGACCAGCATCCACTCGATTTGGGAAAAGAAACTTATTTAAAATGGGGACAAAGTCTCGTTCACGAAATAGTTTCTACACCTTGGTTCTACATCTGGTAATGACCCAGCTGGTCATTCATTGATCTGGTCATTACCTATCTAGTCATTCATTGATCTGGTCATTACCTATCTAGTCATTCATTGATTTGGTCATTACCTATCTAGTCATTCATTGATCTGGTCATTACCTATCTAGTCATTCATTGATCTGGTAAAAACCTGTTTAGTCATTCATTGATCTGGTCATTACCTATCTAATCATTCATCGATCTGGTAAATTACCTATCTAGTCATTTATTGATCTGGTAAGATCTATCTAGTTATTCATTGATCTGGTCATGACGTATCTGGTCATACCTTATGTAGACAGACATTTATCTGATAATAAGTGGTGTCTTATCTTACATAACATTTACAAAATTAAACAGTTTAAATGGCATTGACATACAAAGACATTTAAATCGTATCTCTACGCTGAAAACCTTTTGGCTAGCTGGATTTGAACAATGTCTTCACTGTCTCAGTCCAATAAGCCAGGCACCCGACCGTGATTAAGAAATGTTGGAATAATCAATGATACGTTTCCATCGATCGATTGATTCTTTTTAATAACTACTTCCAGATGCCTGTAATCTTAGGGTTGAGACAATGGCATGGCTTGAGGTTGTCACACTTGGGTTGTGTTTGTGTTTGGGTTGGGGCTGGGGTGGGGGGTGGCGGTGGGGGTGCAGCTCTTCAACGACATTCGACAGCCTATCACTATAACTATCGATTAGCTCATCGATTGATAAACTGTTTAGACATATCAAACATCGACAATCTGTTACCATTACAGGATTGTATAACTTCTGTTGTGTTAGGTGGCTACGATATTAGCAGGGTGTATGATTACTGACTTAAAATCGTTCCTGACGCTTCAGTTCGATGTTCATTTAACAGGCGTGCGACTATACGGACACTAATATTTAATTCAGTGTACATATCCCAGGTTTTCGATCATTTGGATAAGCTCTGTGACGTGAGTGATTGACGTTTAAGACTAAATTTTGTTGTCCTGTGGCCAAGACATGGATAACTGTTTATCAGATCTAAGACGGTCAATTTGTTTTTTTCAAAACTTACATATAATTTTCAACTGTTGATTATAGCAAGTCTACTATGGTCAGTTATAGGAGCTTACTGTTGATTATAGCAAGTCTACTATGGTCAGTTATAGGAGCTTATTTTGTAATAGAGTGTCAACTATTGTCAGTAATAGGCGCTTAATTTGATTATAGCCTGTCAACTATGATCAATTATAGGAGCTTAATTTGATTATAGAATGTTTATTCATTCATTTTTAAAGACAAAAAAATAGTAAATTAATTTAATTAAATCAGTTGTGTCCTAACCTTGAGGTGAGATAAAGGCAGTTCATAGCTTCCACGGGTCAGGGCAGTTCATAGCTTCCACGGGTCAGGGCAGTTCATAGCTTCTAGTCAAGGCAGTTCAAAGCTTCATGGCTTCCACGGATCAAGGCAGTTCATAGCTTCTAGTCAAGGCAGTTCAAAGCTTCATAGCTTCCACGGATCGAGGCAGTTTATAGCTTCTAGTCAAGGCAGTTCAAAGCTTCATAGCTTACACAGGTCAGGGCAGTTCATAGCTTCTAGTCAATGCAGTTCATAGCTTCTAGTCAAGGCAGTTCAAAGCTTCATAGCTTCCACGGATCAAGGCAGTTCATAGCTTCTAGTCAAGGCAGTTCAAAGCTTCATAGCTTCCACGGATCAAGGCAGTTCATAGCTTCTAGTCAAGGCAGTTCAAAGCTTCATAGCTTCCACGGGTCAGAACAGTTCATAGCTTCTAGTCAAGGCAGTTCAAAGCTTCATAGCTTCCACGGATCAAGGCAGTTTATAGCTTCTAGTCAAGGCAGTTCATAGCTTCTAGTCAAGGCAGTTCAAAGCTTCATAGCTTCCACGGATCAAGGCAGTTTATAGCTTCTAGTCAAGGCAGTTCATAGCTTCTAGTGAAGGCAGTTCAAAGCTTCATAGCTTCCACGGATCAAGGCAGTTCATAGCTTCTAGTCAAGGCAGTTTAAAGCTTAATAGCTTCCACGGATCGAGGCAGTTTATAGCTTCTAGTCAAGGCAGTTCATAGCTTCTAGTCAAGGCAGTTCATAGCTTCTAGTCAATGCAGTTCAAAGCTTCATAGCTTCCACGGATCAAGGCAGTTTATAGCTTCTAGTCAAGGCAGATCAAAGCTTCTACAGGTCAAGGCTGTTCAAGATTCGCTGCTCTATCACAAATCAATAGTCAAGTTTCAGAGCATTACGTTGTGATTAAAAAGTTTTGCTCATTTTACCGGAACAATTTGCAGGAAATTTTATTTGGACAATCTGCTGTGTACGTTTTGTTTGTGGCGTGGCTGCTATCTTTCACAACCGACCCTCCCCCATCTCAACATATTCAAATTATTAGTATTGAGTTGGGGGGGGGGGGCTGCCAAGCAGCGACCGTCGTGCGTGACAGTTGAACTTAGTTTAACGGGTTGAACTTTTGGGGGAGGTGGCTTTTAGATCAATAAATTAAGAGCCACGGGTGTTGGATCTTTTGATCTTTGGACTGTCTGTAAGCCTGATCTTTAAAGGCCAGCCGGTAGGGTGTAGGACTGTAATTAAGCCTGATCTTTAAAGGCCAGCAGGTAGGGTGTAGGACTGTAATTAAGCCTGATCTTTAAAGGCCAGCAGGTAGGGTGTAGGACTGTAATTAAGCCTGATCTTTAAAGGCCAGCAGGTAGGGTGTAGGACTGTAATTAAGCCTGATCTTTAAAGGCCAGCAGGTAGGGTGTAGGACTGTAATTAAGCCTGATCTTTAAAGGCCAGCAGGTAGGGTGTAGGACTGTAATTAAGCCTGATCTTTAAAGGGTGTAGGACTATCTGTAAACCTGATCTTTAAAGGCCAGCAGGTAGGGTGTGTCTGTAGGCCTTTTGTTTAAAATACGGCTTATATTAAAGAAAATGAGAAGTTACATTTTTTTTAACCCTTGGACCCACCGGGTATTTTCTCAAAATAACCGGGGACATTTCTAAAAATACCAGGACCCAGTGTAAAAAAATTGCCACCTCCCCCCCGTTTAGGCCCTATTTATCAGTTTTTACCTGTATCTCTTTTCCAATTTCACCTGTATCTCCTTGTCAAATTTTACAGGTATCTCTTCTCCGATTTGAATTGTCTCTCATGTCGAATTTTACCTGTATCTCCTTGTCCAATGTTACCTGTATCTCCTTGTCCAATGTTACCTGTATCTCCTTGTCCAATGTTACCTGTATCTCCTTGTCCAATGTTACCTGTATCAGATGTTTCATAATGCACTCTTCTCTTGTCTAAGTTTTTGACAATGTGTCAAGGGCAGAGGTGTCTTTGAAACGCCTGAGAGAAGTAGACATTTTGTTAAGCAAAAGCTCTAAAATTTTTCATGGGTGTCTTTGAATCGATTTACCCCCCACCCCCACTCCAAATGTTTAATAAATGACCTACATACGTTAAGTGTCATAGGACTCTATCATCTAACCCAACTCTGCAGATAATTCAGCCCTGGTTGTGAATACTGTCGACCCTTATGGTGTTGTGTGTCAATCACTGGAGTTAATTGAAGCGTGCACACAGTGAATACCAGCAGAAGAACTTGTCACGCATGAAGTCATCTCGCCTTCAGGTCACAGAAACATCCAAGGAACTCTTGATCGACTAATCTATCAAATCACGTGGACCGTGTCGGTTGGATCTCTCGAAGCAGAAGACCATTTATTGCTGGTGTTTATTTCTTTTACCTGGTGTTAATGTCTATCCAGGCAGAATGTAGTCATTAGTCAAACATTTTTATCAGACAGTTTACAACAGTTTTGGGGAAATCTGTAGTAAAACAGTGTATAGGTCAGTAATATTAGTATTATGGCGTGTAGGCCAGTGGATTGTAGAAAAGTTTAAGGCTGCGGTTCTTAACCTGTGTGTCGCAACCCCTTTGGGGTCGGAATACCCTTTCACAGGGGTCGCATAAGAACATCCGAAAACACTACTCTACAGTTATGAAGTAGCAACGAAAATAATTGTGTGGCTTGGGGTCGCCACAACATGAGAAACTGTATTAAAGGTCATGGTATTAGGAAGGTTGAGAACCACTGGTTTAAGGGGTAGTGGGCGTGAGATCAGTTCAAACATCAGAATGCAGTTGAAAAAACTTTTTTTTCATTGACACAGCCCATTGAATTATCACATTGACACAGAATATTGACACAGCACATTGAATTATCACATTGACACAGCACATTGACAATGCACATTGAATTATCACATTGACACAGCATATTGAATTATCATATTGACACAGCACATTCAATTATCACATTGACACAGCAAATTGATTTATCACATTGACACAGCACATTGAAATAACACTTTGACACAGCACATTCTATTATCACATTGACACAGCAAATTGAATTATCACATTGACAAAGCCCATTGAATTATCACATTGACACAGCAAATTGAATTATCACATTGACACAGCAAATTGAATTATCACATTGACACAGCAAATTGATTTATCACATTGACACAGCACATTGAATTATCACATTGACACAGCAAATTGAATTATCACATTGACACAGCAAATTGAATTATCACATTGACACAGCAAATTGAATTATCACATTGACACAGCAAATTGAATTATCACATTGACAAAGCACATTGAATTATCACATTGACACAGCAAATTGAATTATCACATTGACTAAGCCCATTGAATTATCACATTGACACAGCAAATTGAATTATCACATTGATACAGTATAATTGAATTTTACATTGACACAGCACATTGAATTATCACATTGACAAAGCCCATTGAATTATCACATCGACACAGCAAATTGAATTATCACATTGACACAGCCCATTGAATTATCACATTGACACAGCACATTGAATAATCACATTGACACGGCAAATTGAATTATCACATTGACACAGCACATTGAATTATCACATTGACACAGCAAATTGAATTATCACATTGACACAGCAAATTGAATTATCACATTGACACAGCAAATTGAATTTTACATTGACACAGCAAATTGAATTATCACATTGACACAGCTCATTCTATTATCACATTGACACAGCAAATTGAATTATCACATTGACAAAGCCCATTGAATTATCACATTGGCACAGCAAATTGAATTATCACATTGACAAAGCAAATTGAATTATCACATTGACACAGCAAATTGAATTATCACATTGATACAGTATAATTGAATTTTACATTGACACAGCACATTGAATTATCACATTGACCAAGCCCATTGAATTATCACATCGACACAGCAAATTGAATTATCACATTGACACAGCCCATTGAATTATCACATTGACACAACAAATTGAATTATCACGTTGAAACAGCACATTCAATTATCACATTGACACAGCAAATTGAATTATCACATTGACACAGCAAATTGAATTATCACATTGACACAGCACATTGAATTATCACATCGACATATCAAATTGAATTATCACATTGACACAGCAAATTGAATTTTACATTGACACAGCACATTGAATTATCACATTGACACAGCACATTCTATTATCACATTGACACAGCAAATTGAATTATCACATTGACAAAGCCCATTGAATTATCACATTGACACAGCAAATTGAATTATCACATTGACACAGCACATTCTATTATCACATTGACACAGCAAATTGAATTATCACATTGACTAAGCCCATTGAATTATCACATTGACACAGCACATTGAATTATCACATTGACACAGCACATTGAATTATCACATTGACAACACCACATTGAATTATCACATTGACACAGCACATTGAATTATGACATTGACACTGCAAATTGAATTATCACATTGACACAGTGGCGGTTTCCAGGGTGACGATTTTGTAAGGGTTGGGTGTTTGTCATCTGCATGTTTCTGTTATATGTTTATGTGTATTCTGTATGGCTTTGGGTTATCTCGAGTGAGGCGTGACAGCATCAAGTCGTGCCCGTGCGTCACCAACAGGTTATATTACACATCCACAGGTTATACTACACATCCACAGGTTATACTACACATCCAAAGGTTATACTACACATACAAAGGTTATACTACACATACAAAGGTTATACTACACATCCACAGGTTATACTACACATCCACAGGTTATACTACACATCCAAAGGTTATACTACACATCCAAAGTTTATACTACACATCCAAAGGTTATACTACACATTATACTACACATCCAAATGTTATACTACACATCCACAGGTTATACTACACATCCACAGTTTATACTACACATCCAAAGGTTATACTACACATCCACAGGTTATACTACACATCCAAAGGTTATACTACACATCTAAAGGTTATACTACTCAAGCATACACCATATTTATTTTAAATAAATTGCATTATCTTTCCTAATGATTTTCAGAAAATGTAAATAAATCGAGGAGCCCATGTTCTAAAACCAACTGATAGGAAACATATGAGCCAGAATAATCAATACATTGATCGTGGTCCCTCAAAAGATAGAAGAAGAAGAAGAATGTGACAATTTTCCGTAGACACATTTGCCTTCTATGGGATACGACCACATTTTTGTAAAACAGAGTAGCTTGCCCGTGGTTGCCGCCTACTTTTACCAATTTGGGATGTTTCCAAAAAAAAATATTTTTTTTTTGTTTCTAAACTCGATTCTAGTAGGTTAGTATTGTTAATTAAAAAAGACACAAAAATGTATTTTTTAAATAAAATGTATACTTTTACTCTGAATAATATCTTTTCTCTCACTTCACGGTGACGTCATCCGATCTATGTTTACTCAGCCAAACCATGACAAACACAAATGATATGAAAGCTGAAATGATATTCACCAACCCATTTTGCTCTTTTCTCTTCGAAAATATGTTTGCCTTGTATAAGTTATGTGGTGGGGTGGGTGAATATACATTGTTGTTCTTTATTTCATAAATGTATTTTATTTTAATGTCATGATTATGTCTCTTTTTGATTAAATTTTTATGTACAGCGTGGTGAGCCCAGCCCTAGGCGGGGGTACCGCGCTATATAAGACCTCTTATTATTATTATTATGTTTCCCCTTTGGTGGACGTATCCCATAAGTATTGCTTTATACTATGAAATAAACTGCTATTGATACAGCCCTGTCTGGTGTACCATTATAACACTGTTATATATATTGTCTCATAATTTTCTTTTCAGATCCCCCATCAGTGGCTCGAGACAAAGCAATGAATACCTTAAAAAGTCAGGGAAGACCCACTAAATAGATTAAATGCCTGCGGTTGACGTTGGTCAGACGGAGTATCTCCGACTCCACATTGTGGATTTAATCGGGAAACAAAATTCTCCCCAGCTTTATCCGCTATCGAAAACTGGCCATGTCCCTAAGTTCATCAAACTGGATCAACTGGAAAACACACAAAAATTTCGCCAACATTTCAACAGACTTGCCATGAACGCCAGCAGAAACGTCAAAGGCCCGGTCAAGGTTTCTCACCAGAACAACCCTAGACTTGACCTCGATGTTTTACCCTCGCCGCCCACTCAGCTTCCCCCTCAGCCACCAGTGGCGTCGGCTACCAGCACCAAAAATCGAGCAGCGGCGTGGCTCATTAAGCGCTTTCAGAAACGACAAGATCGACCGTCTGATTGCACGGCCCAGCCAAAGAATGCCAAGACCGCGAAGCCCATTGGTCAGTTGAATCTACAGGATCGCATTGATGTCCAATCACTTGAGATGGGGACATCTAAAAGTCGAGGAGTCGAGAGCAATCACAACGTCGGAGTTCGGGACAGTGTTGAATCGGTAAAAATGCGTGGCCCACTTGCAGCAGACGATAGGAAAAGTTTCAACTCAAATCTCGCGAGTTTAAAATCCGATCACGAGAAGTTGTCCCATTTCACAACTTTGTTATTGGCCAAAGGTTCCTATGAAAATGAAGCAAAATCCACAATTATGAGCAGAAACAACAGACAAAACTCTGAAAACGACATTTACCTCCACAGATACAATAATTTTCCGAAGAAGGACGAGACAGGTGAAGAACACGAATCACAAAAGAATAAAGATGGCGGCCCAACTACGCGGCCCGGTCTAACGTCGCTGGAGAAGCGATCGGGAATTTTCTCAGCCTCTCTAGAAAACTTCAAAAGGCGCCTTTTGATCAGCACAAGTAAGTTCAGCCAAATACTGAAAGAACAGCTCCCAAAAGAACGCCGGACGACAACCGACGTCAAGCAGTGCCCTCCATTCAAACACCTCCCCCAACCTCCGACCCAACCCGCCCGGCCCCCGTCACGTCATCCAACAACGCCAAATGTTGAGGTCGTCCAGCAAGTCGGACGCGTCTATCAGCACATACACAGGCTTGAGAGTAGAACGTCCTATGCTGGGAGACCAATACTCGATGGAACTGAAGTCCAAAAGGCCAAAAATGAAGTCGAGAATCTGGACAAACCTCTAGTTGCAGATCCACCAGAAATCTCCAAGTTTTCCTATCGTCTGAAGGAGAAGCACGATGTCAAGCAAGACACAGTCAAGGGAGACCATCCGCATGCGGCACGCGTCGATATGTCTGCCGACTGCGAGCGTCCAAGACCACCGACGTCAGTTAAGCAGGCCGTACCGGTGGAGATGTCTGCTAATGTTGAGCGTCCAGTTCCAAATGTGTTGGGTAAGATGACCACTCCAGCACCACTTACCGTCCACAACATCAGACTCCACGAGTCCATGCAGGTGGCGTACGAGAGACGGATGAGACGTCAGACACAGCATCCACGACAACTGTCCACAGACAGTGACAGTTCCACCGCCTCGGCGGGTGACCGGATGTGGCAATGGCTAGCTGACGTCACCGTTCAGCCTAGACCAGAGCCTGATGATCTAGAATTCAAGAAACACAACACGACCCCAGAGAATATGGAGATATTTGTGTAGACAACAAACGTAATATGTAGAATACTCTCGGAACTACCCATACCCTTATCCCCAACGGAAGGTCAGAGATCAAAATGGAACCGGCTTCATGTCTTGAATAATTTTGAAGTAACAGTTTTCCTTAATACCATTGTATTTGTATTGGACTTTTGGATTAGTGTTTGTGTGAGTTTGAGATTAATAATCGCTGTTGATATATTTTTCCTTGTGTAAATAATTAATGTACAGTCTATAAATTTTTTTGGTGAATGTCTGTTTTTCTTTACAGAATCGTTATAGCTAGTGGCGTAACTATGGTTGGTGCCGCAACCCCCTTAACTACGACAGTGATTTATGCTTTCTTCTTATTTTTTTTTTTTTTAATATTTCGAGATGATTCTAAAAACACTTTAAAATTTATTGATGTCCAGTCTTTGAGGCTTTTATGAAATGATCTAAAGTTGTACGGTTTTTTTGGGGGGTTTTTTTTTTTTGCTTTTATTGCTTTCTTCGCAAAACAAAATTGTATCAGTGTATCTTAATATTGTTCACACTCTGCTTACCATCAGTTGAAGTAACTAGGCAATGTTCATCATAGCTTTGGAAATATTATCCTTGACCTACGCTCTATACTTTCAAATATTACAGTACTCATATTTTGAAACCTAGCAAAGTCACCATGATCTTGCTAAGTCATCTGATTCAAAACATCAAGGCTACGATTTTATTTTGAGAAAAGTAGTCGTCAAAATATGGTCCACGATCAAAACAGTATCGATTTTCGCAGAAGTTTCTCATCTTTCGAATACAAATTATTTCGTTTCGATCTCGAGCTTTCGTTTGTCGAGGGACAATGTAGGAATTTCTGTATTAATGAAATCGAATTGGCGACCTCGATTCCGGGGACGTTTTCATCCCATCTCGGCTTTCGAAATTCTTCTGCCCGAGGTGGGGTGTGGGGGGTGGGGTGGGGGTGGGGGGCTCTTAAATTCAATTTAATTTCAAAAAGATATTTTCTTTTCACTGGGATTTCGACTTGAAAAGATCGTGAGTTTTGGTTGTTGTTTTTTTTTAAACTGGTGAGCTTTATCTTCATGCAGACTTTCTTCTTGTCACCACAAGAAGTTTTTCTTAAATGGGATTCTTCATCTGAAGTTTGATTACATTGAGATTCCTTGCAAGAGGAAAGCAAATTGTTGCTACACCGAATGCTACTTTCTAGAGCTGTTTTGTTAATTTATTGTCACAGAAATTTTTAGCTACATTTCTTGGGATATTTCCCCCTGAGTTACTGAGCAAAGGTAACTGAACTATGGGGAACTGAGCTATGGGGAACTGAGTTAGCTACTAGGCTGCTATTTATTTTTTATTTGTAATTTATTTATTTATCTATTCATTTATTTTAATTAATGTATTTTTATTTGTTGGGGGGGGGGGGAGGCGCTAAGATGTGGTACTAGTTCAAGAAGGAATTATTTTAAAACCTAATTTTAAAATTTAAAACTGCTTTTTTTAAAAAAAATATCCGAATATGTTATCAGTTCTGTAACAAGCATCATCACTTGCTTCTTTTCTCTGTCCATCTGTGGGTGTAATTTTCGTCTTAAGCAAGCGATAATGCAAGTAGACTCGGTGAAAGAGTTATGCAACTTTTTGTGGTAGTCAACAAATACCAGTAAGTTGAAGCTGTGCAGCCTCAGCAGTCTCAGCCGGCCATTATAGGAGAAAATCTGTTTCTGTGTTTCGTTTCGATTGGATTTTCCCATACCGAGGCCATCACGTTTTTGATTGCTCCGTCAGAGGACCGGGCGGTATTGTAGCTGAACAATATCTTCAAAGATTCGACGAAACAAAACAAACAAGAAAATAATTCCTAACATGATCTTTTTGCTTTCGATTACAAGTAGGAATTTATGTTTGCTTGTTTGATTAAACTATCGAATTCTTACTTTGATTGTGTGAGTACTGAACGTTTATTTATGTCCGGTACGCCTTTACTAATTGATGTTTTCATAACCAGGAAGCATTTCCTATGACGACTTCCATCACAATTATCTCTGCATATTTTATTGCTCGAGTTACCTTACTTGACTCACTCAGCAAGAGTAATAAAGATGTTTTATTGCAACTCTTCTCACTTGCTAATTAATATACGGACGTCTCCAGGCAGTCAGCTACGAAGAGAAAGAGTCAATGAAAAGAGGAACTGGTTGTCTGTAGTCCCACGTAGAGACAGCGGCAATGAAAAGAAGAGCTTCTCGTCTGTAGTCCCGTCCGACCAGTCACGGTTGTCAGTGAAGACGTTAGAGTGTTAAAATGGTAAAGGATTTCCTGGCTGATACGTGATAAAAATATATTTCTGAATTTTTTTAGTTAAAAAAAAAAAAAAAAAAATAGAGCAAACTTGACGGGAGAAACCTTGACCGAGGGATAAACGACGCAAAGGCCGCCATTAGAGTTCAGAGGAAGTGACGCAACGATTAAAGATCTCATCATGGAACAAACCGGAAGTTTCAAAGTTGAAAGGAAAGAAGAAGGAACATTAGAAAATAGTTTTGAGTCAGGCTTAACCCCCCCCCCCCACACACACACCTTACTTGAGTTGGAATCATTACTTTAGAGCAATTGATTACATCCAAGAATGATCACATCAAAGTAATGTGAGTTCAGGAGTATTCACAAGTCTATTTTTTTTATTGCTCTCTTTTTTTTTTCTTTTTTTTTAATAAGCCTATCATTTAAAAATCAAAAATTCAAGTCAATCAAGATGATGACATGACCAACTGTGCTAAGAATTAAACTTTTGGTCATTTCTTTGCTTCATTTTTTCTTTGTTTGCGATAGTTATGGTGAGAGAAGTTATCTCTGTGGAGTTTATCGTGGCAACTGACTAAAGCTCTGGTTCACAACATACAACATAGGCTCACGTGAACGTTTTTTTTTGTGTTAAAAATGTATTGTAATGAAATGTTATTTTAATTAGTTGCCGAATAATTTATTTTCATAATTGTATAGTACTATACCGATAGAACTGTACTTATAGTACTGTACTGATAGAACTGTACTGATAGTACTTGACTCATAATACTGTATTTATAATACTTGACTCATAATACTGTACTTATGATACTTTACTCATAATACTGTACTTATAATACTTTACTCATAACACTGTTCTTATAATACTGTACTCATCATACCGTACTCATAATACAGTACTTATAATACTGTACTCATTATACTGTACTCATAATACAGTACTTATAATACTGTACTCATTATACTGTACTCATAATACAGTACTTATAATTCTGTACTCATTATACTGTACTCATAATACAGTACTTATAATACTGTACTCATTATACTGTACTCATAATACAGTACTTATAATACTGTACTCATTATACTGTACTCATAATACAGTACTTATAATTCTGTACTCATTATACCTTACTTATAATAGAGTACGTATAACGCTGAACGCATTATAGTGTACTCATAATACAGTACTTATAATACTGTACTCATTATACTGTACTCATAATACAGTACTTATAATTCTGTACTCATTATACCTTACTCATAATAGAGTACGTATAACGATGTACGCATTATAGTGTACTCATAATACTACAGTACGTATGACACGGTACTCACACTGGATCATAATTGTGTAGGTCATCTGTCTTCACACTGGATCATAATTGTGTACGTCATCTGTCTTTACACTGGATCATAGTAGTGTACGTCATCTGTCTTGGATGTGTTTTCTCTTGACGTATTCATTTAATGTGTTTGACCCCCAGCCTGAGGACCCCTGTAAAAATAGGGTCGTCATTCAAAAACGGGTTAGAACCTATCGTGTGGCAAGCGGCTAGCTGACTGGCGTAGTATAAAACGGAAGTGACCCTGATACCTTGGCCCTACCAGACGGGCTGGGGGCAGTCGACGTGGGGCGGCGGGTGTGGGTGTGGGGAGATGTCCTTTAGATTGCTGACTATTCTGATGTGACAGTTTCGTAGCCGTTTAATCGAATCGTACTGACAATGTTACTATGTCATATTGACCGTTTTACTGTCTCATATTGACCGTTTTACTGTGTCGTATGCCCAGTTTAACAGTGTCGTATGCCCAGTTTAACAGTGTCGTATTATCAGTTTCACTGCGTCGTATTGATAATTTTACTGCGGTGTATTAAAGACTTCGACTCTGCCCTTTATCTGCGTACTTAACTTTTTCTAAAATTAATTTCTTATATTCTTCTCGCGAAGTCTGTTAACGCCCTTGATTGTTTCCCTTGATATATAACTACTTGTATCTTATAATAAATATGACATTTATATCCATTTAACTTATTTTACTGTTTTGTATTACACAGAATAACTCTAATGTAAATGTATGCGACTATCATCCACATTATAGTGTGTGTCATGTCCAATTAAATTTTTATTCACAAGACATCAATTTTGTTTATAATGCGATGTGTTTCTTGTTTCACTTAATCATCCCAGTTGTTTCACTTAATCATCCCAGTTGTTTCACTTAATCATCCCAGTTGTTTCACTTAATCACCCCAGGTGCTTTACTTAATCATCCCAGTTGTTTCACTTAATCATTCCAGTTGTTTCACTTAATCATCCCAGTTGTTTCACTTAATCATCCCAGTTGTTTCACATTTCCGTCCTGTGTCCATGATCTGAGATATCTGTCCTATGGCCTTAATATGAGATCAATGTCCTTTTACCATGATCGGAGATCAATGTCTTATTGCCGTGATCACAGGTATATAAATGTATATATTTGACTACTTTATAGAAGTGATCATATTGTGACACAATCCATGTCTTATATATTATATTATGACACAATCACTGTCTTATATAATATATTATGACTTCGTTTTTTGGAGCACAAACAAATTAACAACGAATTAAAATGTAATATAAATAAATAAATGTAACGGTATTTTCTTGATTGTTTTTAAAATAGCTTAATATTACATCTGAATGTACTACTTAATGGATTATTTTAATGGAATAACTTAATGGATTATTTTAATGGTATAACTTAATGGATTATTTTAATGGAGTAACTTAATGGATTATTTAATGGAATAACTTAATGGACTATTTTAAGGAAACAACTTAATGGATTATTTAAACAGAATAACTTAATGGTTAATTTTAAAGGAATATCTTAATCGATTATTTTAATGGAAAAGATTAATGTATTATTTACATGAAAAAAAAATTAATGGATTATTTCAATGGAATAACCTAATGCATTATTTTAAGGAAATAAATTAATGGATTATTTTAATAAAATAATTTAATTGAGTATTTTAATGAAAGAGCGTAAGAGATTAAGAGAATAATTTAATGTATTATTTTAATGGACTAACTTAACGGACTAACTTAAAGGATAAATTAACTAATTATTTAATGGAATTCCTTAATGGATTATTTTAATGGAATAGATTAATGTATTATTTTCAGGAAATAAATTTAAGTGATCATTTTAATGGAATAACTTTATGGATTATTTTAAGGGAATAACTTAATGGATTATTTTAAGTGAATAAGTATATGGAGTTTTAAAGGAATACATTAATGGATTATCTTAATCGAATAGCTTAACTGACTATATCTATGGAAGAAATCAATGGATTATTTTAGGGAATAACTTAATGTATTGTTTTAAATAAATATATTAATGTATTATTTTAGAGGAAAAAATAAATGGATTATTTTAATTGAATAACTTTATGAATTTTTAAGGGAAAAAACTAAATTGATTATTTTAATGGAATAATTTAATACATTATTTTAATGGAAGAACTTAATGTGTTATTTTAAGGGAATACCTTAATGAATTAAAATTTATGAAATAATTTAATGTATTATTTGAAGGGAATAACTTAATGTATTATTTTAATGGTATAACTTAATGTATTATTTTTAAGGAATAATTTAATGGATTATTTTAATGGAATAACTTAATGCATTTGCTCAATGGAATAACTTAATTTATTTTTTAAAGGGAATACCTTAATGAATTAGATTTATGAAATAATTTCATGGATTATCTTAATGGAAGAACTTTTTGGTTTATTTTAAGGGAATAATCATTTTAATGGAATAACTTAATGGATTATTTTAAGGGAATAACGTATGGATTTTTAATGGAATAATTTAATGGATTATTTTAAAGGAATAACTTAATTGATTATTTAAAGGATAACTTAATTGAGTATTTTAAAGGAATAATTTCATAACTAAATGAATTATTTAATTGAATAAATTAATGGATTATTTTAAGGGAATAACTTACTGAATGGTTTTAAGGGAATAACTTAATTAATTATTTTAAGGGAATAACTTAATGGATTACTTTAATGGAAAAACTTAATTGATTATTTTAATGGAATAAATTTATGGATTATTTTAATGGCATCTCTTAATGGATTATTTTAAGGGAATAACTTAATGGATTATATTAGTGGTGGATTATTTTAATGAAATTACTTATTGGATTATTTTAAGGGAATAACTTAATAGTTTAAGGAAATAACGTAATGGATTATTCTAATGGAATAACTTAATTGATTACTTTAATATAATAACTTAATGTATTATTTTAAGGGATTGACTAAATGGATTATTTTAATGCAATAACTTAAAGGAATATCTTAATGGAATAACAGAATGGATTATTATTTTAATGAAATAATATCTTAATAAAATGAATTAATCATATAAACATGCTGGCGTATCTTAATGAAATATGTGAATGAAATAGCTAAAATGCCTCATTTTGTCCACATTTTTTCAAAATGCTGTGAAACATCTCATCTAAATATAATTTCTACAGAAATATAAAATGACAAACATGCAAAAAATTTTAAGAAGAATACAAGTTCTATGAGACAAGTTCTATGAGACAAGTTCAATGAGAAAAGTTCTATGAGACATGTTCTATAAGACATGTTCTATGAGACAATATCCATCTGACAAGTTCTGTGGGACTAATTCTATTTCTATGGGACAATTTCCATCAGTAAAGTTCGATCAGCAAAGTTCCATCAGACAATTTCTAAGAGACCATTTATATGAGACAATTTTGATCTGACAATTTCTATGAGACAAGTTTTATGAGACAATTTCCATCTGAAAATTCTATGAGACATTTTCTTTGAGACAATTTCCATCTACCACTTTCATCAGACAAGTTCTATCACAAAACTTCTATCTTACATCTTTAGTGACACAAGATCTATCAGACAATACCCAACTGACAAGTTCAATCACAGAAATTCTTTCATTATTATAGTTTAAGTTTGTTAAAATCTTCATCCCTTGAAGGGAAATAATTCCATAAATATATACAACTTGGATGGAATGAACAATTCCATAAAATTTGCGTCAATAGTGGAGAGATGAGTTAGAACAAGTTCTACTACTCAAAATTGTATTCGATCTGTAAATTTACACGATTACTCCCCTTATTATTCAAGCTCTTTTTAACCATGCGTGGATAACTTCATTAAATTTGTTTTACGCTTAGTCTAAATTAAAAAAACAACAGATTGCTGTCACAATACTTAAATCTATTTAGAGCTAAAACTACAGATAATTACAATTACTAATAGCTGTTGAACAATATTGTATTCAACATTTTCTGTAAAATCTATTAATACATATGCCGACATTATTTACAGGATTCAATCAGAATTCTTTCATAAGCTGAATTATGCTTCAAATAAGATATAATCTATCCTGCTCAACTCAAAATGTAAGGTGGGCCATAATACTTCATGAAAAACTTGTGCGGGCAGAAAAACAATAGGACGGGGGGGGGGGGGGGGGGTTTT
>CAXITT010000881.1:53804-69533 GCA_964033795.1 Lymnaea stagnalis
TCTATCTATCTATCTATCTATCTATCTATCTATCTATCTATCTATCTATCTATCTATCTATCTATCTATCTATCTATCTATCTATCTATCTATCTATCTATCCATCTATCTATCTTTCATTGTAGTTTGATAACCTCCAGCTGCAATTGAACTGGTATATCTTCGGGATTCACAGAATATGGATCTTCAATCAGTTTAAACTGAATTTCTTCTTCATTAGAAAGAGTGAGTCTTTTATCAAATTCTACTATCAAAAGATTAATTTCATTAGCAAATTATTTTCCCAACTCGACGTGCTTGTCCTGAGAAATATGTTGTGCACAAGTGGAGAAGTGACTCATTTCACCATTTAGTAACTTGGTTTTGAAAAGTTTCATTTTCAGTTTACTGCTGCAAACATTTCAAACACAAGTTGCTGCTAACCTTGATGTTGAACTGATAAGGCCATTTGGATGTGTTGTAATATCACAACAGAAGAAGACGTCATGATTCCAGGACTCATCTTCAAGCTCAGGGAATTCCTTTCCTTCGTCTTCTAGAAATGTACATATTTCCTTCTTCAAAGCACCGAATCGCTGATGTACTTTCTCTCGGCTTAACCACCCCACTTACGCAGGGTATATTACGTCTCTGTATTCGGGGTCTATATCTTCAAGAAAGGCTTGAGAAGCCTTATTTTTGAGTCCTTATTTTTGAGTCCTTATTTTTGAGTCCTTATTTTTGAGTCCTTATTTTTGAGTCCTTATTTTTGAGTCCTTATTTTTGAGTCCTTATTTTTGAGTCCTTATTTTTGAGTCCTTATTTTTTAGTCCTTATTTTTTAGTCCTTATTTTTGAGTCCTTTCATCTTATGTGGTTGATTATTTTGACAACCGACACAACATGTTCTAAATGTAACACTTGGTTACACAAGGCCTGCACATCTATAATGCAATGACACTTTGTTATTTGCCTTCCGATAAAATGTTCAAGAAGCGCAACTGCTCCCTTTTTAACACCCGTCATATTCCGGGCACCATCGGTGAAAAGGGCCACTAATTTTGTAAAATCTTATTCCTATTTATCTTTCTTTTATCGCTTCATTGAAGATATCTTTTCCGGTTGTGCGACCTGACATGGAGCATATTCCAGCGAGTTCTTCGGTAATGTCACAGTTTTTGTCAACACCTCTAATGAAGATGAGAAGTGCGTGTGTCATTAGATATCATCACCAGGAAAGAAAACGTGTCGTGAGATATTCACACAACATAAAAGGTTAATAGATCTAAAGTAATTTGATTAATAACAATAAAACAAAACATTCCTTTCAAGTATACGTGGGGAAAATGTAAGCTTCTTTTTAAAATTGATTATTTAAAATTGAAATAAATATTTATAGTATTAAACTGTATATATACCTATCGTAATATTATAAATCAATAAGTTGGGGGATAATTATATTAATTTATAATAGTATGCTTTTTCTCCGAAGTCTTCGCGGGTCACAAAGTGGGTGCTCGTGGGCCGCATGCGGCCCGCGGGTCGTAGGTTGTGCAGGTCTGATATAAAATACAACAAAATGACACAAACACAAAATTCAAAAATTAAACAATTTTATTTTCCATTTTTTTCAGCCCTGAATCCAAGTCAACCATTCCAACAAATGTTGTTTAAAATCCCTCTGATTTTTTCATCATGTCATTTAAATTTAGTAATTCAATCATATACATCAATGTCATGGAAGCAAAGCATGTCAAACACATCTTACAATAATAAATCATTTCAACACGATAGACACTAGTCAAAGTAACATGCTGAAACTATATAATACCAACTTCTTTAATTGTGCGATGGCGGCTCTCTTATTGAGGGCAGGAAGAAATATGAAAATGTCGAACTGACCCATGCCATTTCATAGGGAATACCCCAGCACATGGATTGGTCTGGACACTACAGCATATCTTTGTGAGTGTTGCTATAACAGACCTGATTACCCCTGGGTTATTGACAGCGTCGTTTTCATCAGCTCTTCAGGGGCACTACAGCCCGTGTAGGGCCCTGGCCTGTCAGTGGCACTACGACCCGTGTAGGGCCCTGGCCTGTCAGTGGCACTACAGCCCGTGGAGGGCCCTGGCCTGTCAGTGGCACTACGGTCCGTGTGGGGCCCTGGCCTGTCAGTGGCACTATGCCCGTTTAGGGCCCTGGCCTGTCAGTGGCACTACAGCCCGTGGAGGGCCCTGGCCTGTCAGTGGCACTACGGCCCGTGTAGGGTCCTGGCCTGTCAGTGGCACTACAGCCCGTGTACGCTTCTGGCCTGCTCCACCACATCCTTCCATTCGGATCGATCCGTGGCTTACCGCCTCCACGCGCGAACCCTCAACCGGTGTCAGTCCTTCTCTACACCGTCCACCTAACTCAGCCTTGGGCGACCGGTGAGCCGTCTGCCCCTAGGTTTCTGCCTATCACTTTTGCTGCCTACAATCCTTTCACTATGTCCTGTTCAGCAAAGTCTGCCTGTTGTAAAACCATGGGTGGGTCTTTCACTGCATATTATGTAAGTTAACACAAATAAACACACAGGATGTAGTCCTGCCATTTGTTTCTTAAGGATGTGATAAGGACTTAGGCTAGCACATTGGCCGTTTAAGTATTACAAGGCAATTCTCTTCAAGAATATTCTGGTTGATTTATTGAGATCAAGACCACAAACTCCAATCACAGTTATTCAGATTCGATCGCTTATGCGATAACTTTTGATTGAAAACACCCCAATTGTATATATTATAAAAATTAAACTAAACAAATAAAAAAGCTCCCGAAATCGTAGTCTTTTAGGCTCATCATATTGCCTTAGTCTTTTAGCCTCGTCGTGGTGCCTTAGTCTTTTAGGCTCATCATATTGCCTTAGTCTTTTAGCCTCGTCGTGGTGCCTTAGTCTTTTAGGCTCGTCATATTGCCTTAGTCTTTTAGCCTCGTCGTGGTGCCTTAGTCTTTTAGGCTCGTCATATTGCCTTAGTCTTTTAGGCTCGTCGTAGTGCCCTAGTCTTTTAGGCTCGTCATAGTGCAGTCGTCTTTTAGCCTCGTCGTGGTGCCGTAGTCTTTTAGGCTCGTCGTGGTGCCGTAGTCTTTTAGGCTCGTCATATTCCCTTAGTCTTTTAGGCTTGTCATATTGCCTTAGTCTTTTAGGCTCGTCATATTGCCGTAGTCTTTTAGGCTCATCGTGGTGCCATAGTTGTTTAGGCTCGTCGTGGTGCCGTAGTCTTTTAGGCTCGTCATAGTGCCGTAGTCTTTTGGGCTCGTCGTGGTGTCGTAGTCTTTTAGGCTCGTCATAGTGCCGTAGTCTTTTAGGCTCGTCATAGTGCCGTAGTCTTTGAGGCTCTTCGTGGTGCCGTAGTGTTAGGCTTAAAAACGTAGATACTTCGGCGAACGCGTAGGGGTAAACAGGTCTGATATTATTTTGATTATTTGAACAAATCAGTTTAAAGTCATCTAGCATTGAATTCAATGACTATTTCAGCTATCTACCCTTGTCTTTTAAAGTTTACTAAATCAGCACAGGCAACCATTGATATGGACCAAGTCAGCACAGCCAATCATTGACATGGACCAGGTCAGCACAGCCAACCATTGACATGGACCAAGTCAGGACAGCCAATCAGCCAAATGGACTCAATCAATAAGCATTAGGGTATATCTTACTTAACTTCAATACATTTTAAATGCATGGCACAATTGCACAATGGCAATCTTAAGCATCAAACAAGTAACAGTTTATACCTACAATCATAACACGACATCATTTGGCTGCACCTTTAAACCTCTGACCTACATCAGAAAATTATTCTCGTATCAAGTCATGCATTTAGAACATAAATCAAAGTTTTTGTACACTTCCTCTTATGTCAGGTGTCCACAGACGAAGGCCAGGCGTGGAACGCAAAGCAATTTCCAATAACATGCAGAGAATCCAAAAAATAGTATACATGACTAAAAACATTCTAGTAAGGTTGTTCGCTGATTGGATAAGAAAATCCAATTTGGCGCAAAATATTATCAAAAGGTTGCCAAGCCCTAAACTATCGAACACCAGACCACTGCACTCTAAACTGTCACACTCTAAACTATCGCACTCTAAACTATCACACTTTAAACTTTTACACTCTAAAATTTCACACTCTTAACTATCCCACTCTAAACTATCGCACTCTAAACTATCACACTCTAAACTATCACACTTTAAACTTTTACACTCTAAAATTTCACACTCTTAACTATCCCACTCTAAACTATCGCACTCTAAACATCACACTCTAAGCTATCAAACTCTAAAGTATGCATTCGCAGACTTAGGTAGTTTTATATTCTGAAATCAACAAATCTTTTCTTTTTTTTTTTAAAATTTACAACCACTGGGAAATTGACATCTAACCAGTCCCACCAATAGTAACTAACAGCCCACCTGTCACAACAGTGGGAGCTAGCAGCTTGCCTGTCACACCAATGGGAACTAACAGCCCACCTGTCACAACAGTTGGAGCTAGCAGCTTGCCTGTCACACCAATGGGAGCTAACAACCCATCTGTTACACCAATGGGAGCTAACAACCCATCTGTCACACCAATGGGAGCTAATAAACTCCTTTCTTGCTAGATGAAATAAATGGTTGAAAAATAAAAACAGTTGACAGTAGTTATAGAGCTCAGGATGAGCTTTGGAATGTTCATTGATCTAAACAGCAACAAACTTATACTGTCATTTCATAAAGTCAGCTTCCAAAGTCATTTCACAAAGTCAGCTTACAAATTCATTTTACAAAGTCATTTCACAAAGTCAGCTTACAAAGTCATGTCATAAAATCCGCTCACCAGGTTTTGATGAAGCAAGTAACACCAAGCCTTAGTATGAAGTAGTGCCATAGAAATCATTGTGAATGTTTGAGTCACTAATGGTAGACAAGTAATGTACTTAATATTTGAGTTTTGGGACTTGTGAGGACTGGTCATCAGAATGTTTGATTAGGTTAGAGCAGTGGTCGGCAAACTCATTGGTCAAAGGAGCCAAAAATCAGCAGCAGGACGTTTTAAAAAAATTTTGAGAGCTAAAATTTCATTTAAAGAACCACGTTTTTCGAAGCCAAAACTGATTTGTGGCCGTCTGACCGAGCCGCAATCAGGTCGCTAAAGAGCCGCACGCGAGGTGCGATTTTCCGACCACTAGTTTAGAAGAATAGAATAACAACGGTGGAGAGTGAACAGAGACCGTTGACTATGCATTTGGATTTTTTAAAAATAACATTTTCAAGTAAAAGAAGATTATAAATGGAATTATAATAGGAATTGAAATTTGTGTCATGCGACTCCAAGTATCTTCATATTTCTGTGAAACATGTTTATAACCGTGAATAGTGTGGCTGTCGATATTGAAATTAGGCGCTGCTCTAATTGCAAAGTCTTCAGTATTATTTGAAACTAAATGGAGCAGTGGCATTATGATGTTGGAGTGACAAGAAATATCAAGCACATTATTTGTCTCCCATTAGTGGCTGACACATTCATAACGACAGCTGTGACAAGTAACAATATTTTAATGGTAGTAAAAGTCACAATTAAAATAAACAGATCACAGAAGGCAAACATTGTAGAATAGATATCTTTAAATAAAATTTTACTTGGGAAAAAGGTGGGGGGGGGGGGGAAGTAAACAATAATAAGGAAAAATTCATTAACATGTGGTCACCATGGCAACGATGGCATTGATCTATCTAATATAGACCTTATATGACAGTGGTTCAATCATTTGAATTATTAATTGACATAGTTTTTCAAACATTAGAAATATCAACTGACATAGGGGCTTGAACATGTGAAAAGCCAAATGAAATTGTCATTAGTGGTTCAATTATTAGAAAGGCCAATTGACATTGTCACTGGTTTGTGGTTCAATTAATAGAAAGGCCAATTGATATTATCAATGGTGGTTCAACCATTAGAAAAGCCAAATGACATTGTCAGTAGTGATTCAATCATTAGAAAAGCCAAATGACATTGTCATTAGTGATTCAATCATTAGAAAAGCCAAATGTCATTGTCATTAGTGGTTCAATCATTAGAAAAGCCAAATGACATTGTCATTAGTGGTTCAATCATTAGAAAAGCCAAATGACATATTATACTCATCAACATATCAACTATTTACACAAAACCCCAAACCATAACACAAGGCCCTTAAGCAAAATGTTGAGACGTTCCATCAAATAATAAAGTCTTTCAATAAATGGTTCTCAACATGCTGTGAAGCACCTAAGAATTAATAAGTTATACAATTTTTACCACATATAGCACTGTTTGTTTCAACAATCTTACACTGATTCATATCTACTTAGATTGATGCTCATTTAATTGGGTTTAAGAACCACTGGACTCAAAATAAATTGTATAAAAATAGAATATCTGGGCAGTTTAGGCAATCTTGACTCTTTCTTTACCCTGCTTTCTTCAACATTCTCTCCAATGAAAAAATTGAAAAATATTTCAATTTCAACAGATTCCTCTCAATGACAGGCGAAACAAATCTTCTTTCTACCCACACAGACCAAACGAGAAAGATGTTATCTTAGCCTCAACCTCTTCCTGGACTTCTTATTCAAATCCTGCTGTCCCGAGTTGATACCATAGGGCCTCAGGTGATAAATGTAGAACTCTAGGGTCAGCATCTTCTCAGGGGGTACATAGTGAAAACTTATGGCGTAATCACTGATACTCTCCCTGCCCTGCAATGACATATGACATTTCATTTAACATATTGTATCACCCTGCCATGACATATGATATTGTCATGTAACATTTTTACATAGAACTGACAGTCCAATGGCATTGCTATTTTACCTACCAATCCCCTCTTATGGCCCTATTATGAGCACCCTATTCATAATACAAGTCTGGATGTAATGAAGAGACAAATTACCTTTTTAGTCCCATTAATGTCATACTAGTAATACCACTCTGGATGAAACAATGTACCCTTTTTGCCCCGCTAGTTTCCCATTGGTAATACCAGTTTTGATGTAATTAAGAACAAATTACCTTTTTAGCCCCATTAGCGTCGTACTGGTAATACCAGTCCGGATATCCTCCGAACAGATGAGTCTCGGGATCAAAGCAGTGGAACCTGCTCCTACCCAGAGCATCGGTGCTGTTCGCAGTCTTAACTCCCAGCTTCTCCATGCAGTGCCCTAACTCCGCGTCCTCAGCTCCGCCATCTTGTCGACAGACGTTAGAGTCATTTCCCCTTTCGCTCAATCTTCTCAAAGCTTCTTTACTGAGGACGTAGCCTCCACCCCCGCTGTTCAGAAAAAGAAACAACAAACATTACATTAGATGAGAGGAAATCAATAAATAACAGGCACTTTTCTAACATTATGTTATCTACATCTTTCTATATGTAACAGGCACTTTTCTAATAGTATGTTATCTATCTTTATCTATATGTAACAGGCACTTTTCTAATATTATGTTATCTACCACTTTCTATATGTAACAGGCACTTTTCTAATATTATGTTTACTATCTCTACCTATATGTACACAAACATGTATATGCCGTTGTGCAATGTCATCAAGTAACTGGGAACACCAGACTCTTAGGCCCGCACAATGAAATTGAAGGAAATACCTGCTGGCACAATGAAATTGAAGGAAATACCTGCTGGCACAATGAAATTGAAGGAAATACCTGCTGGCACAATGAAATTGAAGAAAATACCTGCTGGCACAATGAAATTGAAGGAAATACCTGCTGGCACAATGAAATTGAAGGAAATACCTGCTGGCACAATGAAATTGAAGGAAATACCTGCTGGCACAATGAAATTGAAGGTAATACCTGCTGGCACAATGAAATTGAAGGAAATACCTGCTGGCACAATGAAATTGAAGGAAATACCTGCTGGCACAATGAAATTGAAGGTAATACCTGCTGGCACAATGAAATTGAAGGTAATACCTGCTGGCACAATGAAATTGAAGGTAATACCTGCTGGCACAATGAAACTGAAGGAAATACCTGCTGGCACAATGAAACTGAAGGAAATACCTGCTGGCACAATGAAATTGAAGGAAATACCTGCTGGCACAATAGAATTGAAGGAAATACCTGCTGGCACAAAGAAATTGAAGGAAATACCTGCTGGCACAATGAAATTGAAGGTAATACCTGCTGGCACAATGAAATTGAAGGTAATACCTGATGGCACAATGAAATTGAAGGTAATACCTGCTGGCACAATGAAACTGAAGGAAATACCTGCTGGCACAATGAAACTGAAGGAAATACCTGCTGGCACAAAGAAATTGAAGGAAATACCTGCTGGCACAATGAAATTGAAGGAAATACCTGCTGGCACAATGAAATTGAAGGAAATACCTGCTGGCACAATGAAATTGAAGGAAATACCTGCTGGCACAATGAAATTGAAGGTAATACCTGCTGGCACAATGAAATTGAAGGTAATACCTGCTGGCACAATGAAATTGAAGGTAATACCTGCTGGCACAATGAAATTGAAGGTAATACCTGCTGGCACAGTGAAATTGAAGGTAATACCTGCTGGCACAAATATTGAAGGTAATACCTGCTGGCACAATGAAATTGAAGGAAATACCTGCTGGCACAATGAAATTGAAGGTAATACCTGCTGGCACAATGAAATTGAAGGTAATACCTGCTGGCACAATGAAATTAAAGGTAATACCTGCTGGCACAATGAAATTGAAGATAATACCTGCTGGCACAATGAAATTGAAGGTAATACCTGCTGGCACAATGAAATTGAAGGTAATACCTGCTGGCACAATGAAACTGAAGGTAATACCTGCTGGCACAATGAAATTGAAGGTAATACCTGCTGGCACAATGAAATTGAAGGTAATACCTGCTGGCACAATGAAATTGAAGGTAATACCTGCTGGCACAATGAAATTGAAGGTAATACCTGCTGGCACAATGAAATTGAAGGTAATACCTGCTGGCACAATGAAATTGAAGGTAATACCTGCTGGCACAATGAAATTGAAGGTAATACCTGCTGGCACAATGAAATTGAAGGTAATACCTGCTGGCACAATGAAATTGAAGGTAATACCTGCTGGCACAATGAAATTGAAGGTAATACCTGCTGGCACAATGAAATTGAAGGTAATACCTGCTGGCACAATGAAATTGAAGGTAATACCTGCTGGCACAATGAAATTGAAGGTAATACCTGCTGGCACAATGAAATTGAAGGTAATACCTGCTGGCACAATGAAATTGAAGGTAATACCTGCTGGCACAATGAAATTGAAGGTAATACCTGCTGGCACAATGAAATTGAAGGTAATACCTGCTGGCACAATGAAATTGAAGGTAATACCTGCTGGCACAATGAAATTGAAGGTAATACCTGCTGGCACAATGAAATTGAAGGTAATACCTGCTGGCACAATGAAATTGAAGGTAATACCTGCTGGCACAATGAAATTGAAGGTAATACCTGCTGGCACAATGAAATTGAAGGTAATACCTGCTGGCACAATGAAATTGAAGGTAATACCTGCTGGCACAATGAAATTGAAGGTAATACCTGCTGGCACAATGAAATTGAAGGTAATACCTGCTGGCACAATGAAATTGAAGGTAATACCTGCTGGCACAATGAAATTGAAGGTAATACCTGCTGGCACAATGAAATTGAAGGTAATACCTGCTGGCACAATGAAATTGAAGGTAATACCTGCTGGCACAATGAAATTGAAAGAAATACCTGCTGGCACAATGAAATTGAAGGTAATACCTGCTGGCACAATGAAATTGAAGGTAATACCTGCTGGCACAATGAAATTGAAGGAAATACCTGCTGGCACAATGAAATTGAAGGCAATACCTGCTGGCACAATGAAATTGAAGGAAATACCTGCTGGCACAATGAAATTGAAGGAAATACCTGCTGGCACAATGAAATTGAAGGAAATACCTGCTGGCACAATGAAATTGAAGGAAATACCTGCTGGCACAATGAAATTGAAGGTAATACCTGCTGGCACAATGAAATTGAAGGTAATACCTGCTGGCACAATGAAATTGAAGGAAATACCTGCTGGCACGATGAAATTAAAGGAAATACCTGCTGGCACAATGAAATTGAAAGAAATACCTGCTGGCACAATGAAATTGAAGGTAATACCTGCTGGCACAATGAAATTGAAGGAAATACCTGCTGGCACAATGAAATTGAAGGTAATACCTGCTGGCACAATGAAATTGAAGGAAATACCTGCTGGCACAATGAAATTGAAGGTAATACCTGCTGGCACAATGAAATTGAAGGAAATACCTGCTGGCACAATGAAATTGAAGGTAATACCTGCTGGCACAATGAAATTGAAGGTAATACCTGCTGGCACAATGAAATTGAAGGAAATACCTGCTGGCACAATGAAATTGAAGGAAATACCTGCTGGCACAATGAAATTGAAGGTAATACCTGCTGGCACAATGAAATTGAAGGAAATACCTGCTGGCTGTTTTTGTTGGGTTTAATTTTTTTTGTTTTTTTTTTGGGGTGGTTGTTTTTTTTCTTAAAAACCGGAAGTGCGATGTTTCAATAAACATTTAGTTTCATTTTCATTGCGTCAGTTCAAATCTGATGAGGTAAGAATGAGTCAGCATCCTTTAAAAATTCTGAAATTTGATTGCAATAAGTTTGTATGGGTCCATTCATTCGAACTTCCGTTCGAACAATCTTCTGTTTGACGATTTTCCTTCAAATAAATTTTCTTTTGTAACAAATTTCAGCTAACCTTTACTATTATATTATCATTGTGTTGTTTTTTTTTAGAAAACTATTTAATAGAATTTTAAATGCTGACCAATACTGACCTAAATGTGAGTGTGCTTTCACGTCTCCAAGAAAATTTATTAAGAAAATATTTATCAGTTTTGAAATTTGGCTAATTTTTAAAATTATTTTATTTATATATTTTATTGTTTTTTTTTTGGTTGTTTTTTTGTTGGTTTTTTTTACAAAATAGACGAATTATGGCTGCTTTTTAAAAAACATTACTTCCCATTTTTATTTGTGTACTAGACTTGAAAGTAAGTTAATATCTTTTTACAAAGGTTTTGTTTTAACGGACATCGGTAAAAAAAATTAATGACATCTTGTTCAACTGCCACCCTTTGTCCACACTTATGTAGCCTACTCTCGACCACCCCCCCCCCCCCCCCCCCCCCCCCCCCCCCCCCCCCCCCCCCCCCCCCCCCCCCCCCCACACACACCTTTTTTCTGGTTGCTGATGTCGCAGAAGAAATATTTTATTGTATTAGCCTGCAGGCAGTGCGCCTACAGCAAAATATATTAATAATATTAGTCTGTGGGCGTCCTTTCGAAAGCTTTTCCCCAAACTGAACCATCTGGTGAAGTGGATCTGATTCATTGACCATCACTGCCCAGTATGGTCCAAGTGAATCAAACATCACTGCCCAGTAAGGTCCAAGTGAATCTATCATCACTAACTAGTAAGGTCCAAGTGAATCAACCATCACTGCCTATCATGGTCCAATTAAATGAATTGTGTTCTGTCAAAAACATTTGCCAAGCACTGTAAAATATCGTTCTGACACTCTGCTAACATTCATGTCCAGATCTTGTAATGATACTCTGTTGACAAGAAATGTTCAGATCTTGTTCTGATTCTCTGGTGACATGCACTGTTCAGTTCATGTTCTGATACTCTGCTGACATGTAGTGTCCAGTCCTTGGTCTGCTACTTTTATGACGTGTAGTGTCCAGATCTGGTTCGCAGTTTTTCTCGTCGTTGAGGAGCAAGCATACGCATCGTTCCTTTAGTTGACGATTCTTTTAATTCATCGTCGCCACGAAAAGCCAGCCGTTGACCTTGACCCTGACGAGCTAGAAATGAAGACGCTAAAATTAGAAACTTAAGACGATCCCTATCTTCCAGATCCTCTGAAATTCTCTAAACATGTCTCAGATGTGATACAGATTCCGCCCTTCCTGGTGACACTTTCTTTTTTTAATTTTTTTTTTTGCGTCTATTTCACTGATCCATCTTTGTGCTTGCTTCTGGACTCATGTTGTGTCAACAATTGTTTCACATCTTTTCAACATACGGAATGCTCCCAGACGGTTGGCCAGGACGGACAACATTGGAATTTTAAAAAGTGACAGATTCCCCAAAAGTTGAGTCTAAACGACGTGGGCAAAAACACAAGCACTAGAGAACAAATTGCCGAGGTGAAGCCAATGTCAGGTGAAGGTCAGCCGATGGCAGGTGAAGGTCAGCCGATGTCAGGTGAAGTTCAGCCAAGTGCTTTAGTGTAAACTTCTGATGCAATTATAAAGTTTGTCCAAGTTACGGACATTATAAATTATAGCCGTTTGTCTAACTTAATGACATTGACAACGTTTTTTGTCGACGCCCTGACCTGGTTTTTTTAATATGACGTGCAGTCTGAGTTGACGCCCTGACCTGGTCTTTTTAATATGACGTGTGAGTTGACGCCATGACCTGGTCTTTTTAATATGACGTCTGAGTTGACGCCCTGACCTGGTCTTTTTAATATGACGAGTAGCGTGAGTTGACGCCCTGATCTGGTCTTTTTAATATGACGTGCAGTCTGAGTTGACGCCCTGACCTGGTCTTTTTAATATGACGAGTAGCGTGAGTTGACGCCCTGACCTGGTCTTTTTAATATGACGAGTAGCGTGAGTTGACGCCCTGACCTGGTCTTTTTAATATGACGTGTAGCGTGAGTTGACGCCCTGACCTGGTCTTTTTAATATGACGAGTAGCGTGAGTTGACGCCCTGACCTGGTCTTTTTAATATGACGAGTAGCGTGAGTTGACGCCCTGACCTGGTCTTTTTAATATGACGAGTAGCGTGAGTTGACGCCCTGACCTGGTCTTTTTAATATGACGAGTAGCGTGAGTTGACGCCCTGACCTGGTCTTTTTAATATGACGAGTAGCGTGAGTTGACGCCCTGACCTGGTCTTTTTAATATGACGAGTAGCGTGAGTTGACGCCCTGACCTGGTCTTTTTAATATGACGAGTAGCGTGAGTTGACGCCCTGACCTGGTCTTTTTAATATGACGAGTAGCGTGAGTTGACGCCCTGACCTGGTCTTTTTAATATGACGAGTAGCGTGAGTTGACGCCCTGACCTGGTCTTTTTAATATGACGAGTAGCGTGAGTTGACGCCCTGACCTGGTCTTTTTAATATGACGAGTAGCGTGAGTTGACGCCCTGACCTGGTCTTTTTAATATGACGAGTAGCGTGAGTTGACGCCCTGACCTGGTCTTTTTAATATGACGAGTAGCGTGAGTTGACGCCCTGACCTGGTCTTTTTAATATGACGAGTAGCGTGAGTTGACGCCCTGACCTGGTCTTTTTAATATGACGTGCAGCCTGAGTTGACGCCCTGACCTGGTCTTTTTAATATGACGAGTAGCCTGAGTTGACGCCCTGACCTGGTCTTTTTAATATGACGAGTAGCGTGAGTTGACGCCCTGATCTGGTCTTTTTAATATGACGTGCAGCCTGAGTTGACGCCCTGACCTGGTCTTTTTAATAGAACGAGTAGCCTATCATCGAGCGAACTATATAAGTAAACCAGTTTTACGCATTAATGCCATCTACTTTCTGTAGTTTGGAACACGTGTACTACTGATGACGTCACACATTACGTAACTTTTGTCTGGGGAAGTCAGAGTACAGATTTTTTTATTTGAGGCATCGTAGTACACAGCAATTTAAATAAGTATTGCCGTATTATGATTTACATTTCCCATTGTTCATTTTAAATAATCATGCAGTTTTTTAACATTGATTATTTTTTGTTTCTTTGAACCTTTGATATTTTGCTGTCCTTGATACCTAGAACAATGATACAAATACCTAGAACAAAGATACTGATACCTAGAACAAAGATAATGATACCTAGAACAAAGATACTGATACCTAGAACAATGATAGTGATACCTAGAACTAGAACAGTTATACAGATACCTAGAACAATTATATGGATACCTATAACAATGATACAGATTCCTAGAACAATTATATGGTTACCTAGAACAATGATACAGATACCTAGAACAATGATATGGATACCTAGAACAATGATACAGATACTTAGAACAATGATACTAGTGTCTCATTTTTATTTTACTTAGTTTACATGTTTTTAATATTTGTAAAGCGCTTAGAGCTTTATGGTAAGCGCTATATAAAAATGCCTAAATAAATAAATAAATAAATACTGATACCTAGAACAATTAATTCCTACAAATTCAGGAGTGGTGGGGGCTAATACCCCACAGCTCTCCCAAAATAACGGTTGTATCTTGTATAGTTAATCATTATCGTGGTATCATGTATGGTTGTATCATAGTATCATGTATCGTTGTATCTTGTATCGTTGTATCTTGTATCGTTGTATCTTGTATCGTTGTATCTTGTATGTTGTATCATGTACCGTTGTATCTTGTACCGTTGTATCTTGTATCATTGTATCATGTATCGTTGTATCCTGTATCTTTGTATTATGTATCGTTGTATCGTAGTACCATGTATCGTTATATCACGTATCGATGTATCTAGTATCGTATCATGCATCGTTGAACCATGTAACCATGTGTCATTTATCGTAGTATCGTTGTATCATGTCTGGTAGTATCGTTGTATCATCTATGTATATATCGGTTAGTCAAAATAGCTGATAAAATATATTTTAAGTATAAGTAAAACTCAATTCTTGGGCAATGATGATGGGCTTTTTGTATGATTCCTCCAGGAAGACACCCAATATTATCATAATGTAATTGGATCAAATTATTATACAGATTCGAAGTGCTTTAATAACTGACTATGAGATTATGTTATAATACAGATTCTAAGTCTATTTATTCTTGGTGTCTCCGTTCTTACCATATTCCTGTATGTCACAATTCATTTGCTGCCCTCTCGGATACTAATTCTCAGCTACGTACTATATTTTTTTATTTAGTTTTATCTGTTTGTTCGCTGACGAAGGCTTCCTGCCGACACGTTCGTTGTTTTGTTGCGTTCCTTTTTTTTTTCAGGTTTCACCTTACTTTGTTTTACTCACTTCCTATTACACTAACCTGATTGCAGTCTCTCCCCTTGTAACCCTTTTAAGGGACACTCATTCACCGAGACTTGAGACTCGCAAGTTTCAAATCAATGTGATTAATGTGTCTGGTATTTTTCGCAAGAAGAGTGGACCAGAGTGGGGCAAACCCAGCCCTCAGCCACCCCCCTATAGCTAGTCAGTGTCGCTGGACAGTGTGTGGTGTATTGGATTGATAAGACTGCCTGGTTCATACACTACCAGGTCGATCTGAATAAAGGGGGCTGCGCTCAGAAGCGCCGGTCTGACGACAGTGATCAGAGTACCGGAAATTCCTTCGGTCCGTGCTAAGACTAGTTGATGCCAATGGTTTATTATCCAACAAGAGCCCCCATTGTTTGTATGTGAATGGGCGTGCGTCTATGATGGAATCTACAATATGAGGATCAAGCAAGTCTAACCTATTATAGCACTTACATACGTCTATGTTGGAATCTACAATATGAGGATCAAGCAAGTCTAACCTATAATAGCACTTACATATAGTTTGTTTTTTTCTTTTTTTCTTTTAATCAAACCATCGCAAAACCAGGCCGGGGGG
>CAXITT010000881.1:69560-80288 GCA_964033795.1 Lymnaea stagnalis
GGGGGGGGGGGGGGGGCGGCTCCATCTGGATTTTTTTTTTAAACTTTTGGTTTGAATCCAAAGCTGATCCCGTGATTTACATAGGTGGGGCCTGGGAACACTGTCATAGGTGCACCTTGGAACACTGATATAGACTGGAAATTTAAACACGGACATTGGTGGGACCAGACAACACTGACAACGGCGGGACCTCTGAACACTGACAAAGTCGAGACCTGGGAACACTGACATAGGCGATAGTTAATTATATGCTTTCTTCTTTTAACAATTAACCATTAACAAATCCTGTTAGACTTTAATATCTCATTATTTATAATATCCCCCCCCCCTGGATAATATCCGCCAAAACATGTAATATAAGCATTACCTGTAATATATCCTTTACCTGTAATGTACGCATTACCTGTAATATATCCTTTACCTGTAATATACGCATTACCTGTAATATATCCTTTACCTGTAATATATGCATTACCTGTAAGATATGCATTACCTGTAAGATATGCATTACCTGTAATATATGCATTACCTGTAATATACGCATTACCTGTAATATATGCATTACCTGTAATATATGCATTACCTGTAATATATGCATTACCTGTAAGATATGCATTACCTGTAATATCCTTGTTTAACAATAGTTTTGAAATGGTGGCCAAAGTAGATCGGATCACTGGTGTTCTGACTGGACAGGAAATAGCGGAGGTTCTCTACAATCACATACGTGTCGTCATCAGCCTGAAACACATGGAGGTACATATGTGATGTTATCAGCCTGAAACACATGGAAGTACATATGTGATGTTATCAGCCTGAACAGGCGTTGGTACATAATGTGATGTTATCAGTATGAAACAGATGGAGGTACATATGTGATGTTATCAGCCTCAATCAGACGTTGGTGCATATGTGATATTATCAGCCTGAAACAGATGGAGGTACATATGTGATGTTACCAGCCTGAAACAGATGGAGGTACATATGTGATGTTATCAGCCTGAAACAGATGGAGGTACATATGTGAAGTCATCAGCCTGAAACAGATGGAGGTACATATGTGATGTAATCAGCCTGAAACAGATGGAGGTACATATGTGAAGTCATCAGCCTAAACAGATGGAGGTACATATGTGATGTAATCAGCCTGAAACAGATGGAGGTACATATGTGAAGTCATCAGCCTAAACAGATGGAGGTACATATGTGATGTCATCAGCCTAAACAGATGGAGGTACATATGATCATAACTGATGTCATCCGCTCTTAAAGACAAACACCTACAGATAAACATTACATCATCAGATACCCCAGACATCAATTGGGTTGTAAGGTTGGTAAGTTGTAAGGTTGGTAGGTTGTAAGGTTGGTAGGTTGTAAGGTTGGTAGGTTGTAAGGTTGTTAGGTTGTAAGGTTGGTAGGTTGGTAGGTTGTAAGGTTGGTAGGTTTTAAGGTTGTAAGGTTGTAAGGTTGGTAGGTTGTAAGGTTGGTAAGGGATAAGTTTGTAGGTTGGCAGATTGTATGAAAAATGGTCTAAATGGAAGGTCAAGGCCAAGGCGTGTGTCAGATCAGTGATCAGCAACCTGTGACATTTAAGTCAAGGTAAAGTCACGTACAAGACTATTGGTCTACAACCTGTGACATTCAAGTCGAGACCAAGTCCTGTGTAAGACCAGTGGTCTACAACCTGTGACATTCAAGTCAAGGCCAAGTCATGTGTAAGACCAGTGGTCTACAACCTGTGACATTCAAGTCAAGGCCAAGTCATGTGTAAGACCAGTGGTCTACAACCTGTGACATTCAAGTCGAGACCAAGTCCTGTGTAAGACCAGTGGACTACAACCTGTGACATTCAAGTCAAGGCCAAGTCATGTGTAAAACCAGTGGTATACAACCCGAGGCTCATGCAAATGAATAACGGCGTCTATAGTTCTAATCTTGAATGCCATCACAACAGTCTTTTCATACTGACAACGTCCTTAATAATTTTTGTAATAACAGAACTCATTTATAAAATATCTCTTCAATTTTAATTTCATGTTAAAAATGACCGACCAGAATTAGACTGATATGTTTACGGGAACTCTCTAATGGCAATCTTTGGAGTTTTGTTTTTTTTTGGCTGCAGTTCACTCGACAGCTATCATAGTGTGTCATCTGAGAACAGGATTGCTGTCGTCGGGTGCCATCTGAGAACACGACTGCTATCACGGTGTGCCATCTGAGTAGACTAAGACCCACTATAAATGTCCCTTTTTTCTTCTTTAAAACTGATACGTAAAGATTCATCCCGACCCCCACTAAGTCCAGACATCGGGTACACAGTGACCTAGTTATTCGACTATATTCTTGACTTGATCAAGTCATCCCCTGCGCCCCTTGTTACACCGCTGACCCCCCTGTAATCTATGTCATAGCACAGCGCCCCCTGTAATATCGCTCCACCCCGCAGTAATAGCACTGCGTCCTCAGTTAAAGCCCTTCAGTCCCCGTAATAGCACTGCACCTCTGTAATAGCACTGCACCGCTTGTAAGAGCACTGCACCTCTGTAATAGCACTGCACCTCTGTAATGGCACTGCACCTCTGTAATGGCACTGCACCTCTGTAATGGCACTGCACCTCTGTAATGGCACTGCACCTCTGTAATGGCACTGCACCTCTGTAATGGCACTGCACCTCTGTAATGGCACTGCACCTATGTTATAGCACTGCACCTCTGTAATAGCACGGCACTTCTGTAATGGCACTGTACCTATGTAATGGAACTACATCCCCTTTAATTGCATTTCAGCCCGCGAAATAGCACTTGAGCCCCAGTAACAGCACTGCAACCCTTTTACTACAGCTACAGTTCCTTTGAGAGCACTGCAGCCCCTGTAATAGCACGGAAATCCATTTAATTTCATGTAGTCTTTGCTCTAAAAGTACATATGGGTCTCGTCACATAACATAAGTACATAATGTATGTCAATAAGACCAGGAGGTTTTGATAGGTTAACAACAAACTTATTGGTTCTTTATTTGACTAAAACACCATTATTAAACAAATTTATTGCCGCTAGTATAAGGCCTGTCATCTCGACCCACATGTTATTGCCGCATATTTGAAATACCATCGTAATAAATGAATAAATGTTAACTTATTTGTGAATGGGGGGGGAGGAGGGGGTCATATGTTAGGACCATCAAGCAGCTGAAACAAATGGGCCATATGTGAAAGGTTGGTGGGGCACCACATGTGACAGGTTGTGGGGCGCCACGTGGGACAGGAGGTTTGGTGGGGCGCCACGTGTTAGAGGTTGGTGGGGCGCCACGTGGGACAGGTTGGTGGGGCGCCACGTGTGACAGGTTGGTGGGGCGCCACATGTGACAGGTTGGTGGGGCGCCACGTGTGACAGGTTGGTGGGGCGCCACGTGTGACAGGTTGGTGGGGCACCATGTGGGACAGGTTAGTGGGGCACCACGTGGGACAGGTTGGTGGGACAGGTTGGTGGGGCGCCACGTGTGACAGGTTGGTGGGGCGCCACGTGTGACAGGTTGGTGGGGCACCATGTGGGACAGGTTAGTGGGGCACCACGTGGGACAGGTTGGTGGGGCGTCACGTGGGACAGGTTGGTTGGATGCCACGTGTGACAGGTTGGTGGGGCGCCACATGAGACAGGTTGGTGGGGCGCCACATGAGACAGGTTGGTGGGGCGCCACGTGTGACAGTTTGGTGCGGAGCCACATGTGACAGGTTGGTGGAGCGCCACATGTGAAAGGTTGGTGGGAAGCCACATGTGACAGGTTGTGGAGCGCCACATGTGAAAGGTTGGTGGGGAGCCACATGCGACAGGTTGGTGGAGTGCCACATGTGAAAAATTGGTGAGAAGCGACCATTAATTATAATGTGTCTCAAAATATGTACTTAGTCGGTCTGGTATTTGAAGTAATGTAAAGTAACCTCAATGGACTGTTATTGGCCTAACTGGCCTGTATGGGCTGTTATTGGCCTAACTGGCCTGTATGGGCTGTTATTGGCCTAACTGGCCTGTATGGGCGGTTATTGGCCTAACTGACCTGTATGGGTTGTTATTGGTCTAACTGACCTATATGGGCTGTTATTGGCCTAACTGGCCTGTATGGGCTGTTATTGGCCTAACTGGCCTGTATGGGCTGTTATTGGCCTAACTGGCCTGTATGGGCTGTTATTGGCCTGATTGAAATATTAATGACACTTTCCATTTCTAAGCGACTGGTGCATCTAGTCTGACGTCATCGGGGTGACTCTCGTCCAAAACAAAGTTTCCAGAAGAGGATTTGTCCAGTGTCACTTTTAGTTGAACTTATTATGCCTCAGTGACTCAATGTCTGGTCGTATAAGGTCAAGAAATAACTTGACCACTGATCAAATTATCTCCCATTCCACAAATAGCTTGAACGTTCCATAAATAACTTGAAAATTCAAAAAATAACTTGACCATTCAACAAAATACTTGACCATTCAGCAAATTAATTGTCCCTTCAACAAATAACTTGACCATTCAAAAAACAATTTGACCATTCAACAAATAACTTTACCATTCAACAAATAACTCGACCACTCAACTAAAAACTTGACAAATCAGCTATTTACTTGAACATTCAATAAGTAACTTGACCATTCAACAATTAATTGACCATTCAACTAATAACTGACCATTCAACAAATAACTTTGACCGCACGATAAATGTGTATACTTGTATCTGTACATGGAACACAAGGAAACACATATTGACCAGATTTACACATGAGTAAAATGTTCGAACCGTCTGAGTGGCCAGCTGCAGGTGGGTTTAGGGTGGACCTCTGGAAAATCCTTACCCAGCACCACAAGCTCTCGGTGGTGTTACACGGGATCTTGCCTCTCCGTGGCGTACCTGACCAGTAGGGGGGAGTTTCTCCTTCTGAAGCTAAAAGATCCCAGGCAAAACGCATGATTTCCAACGCAACGGAAGTTTAAGCGCTAACATGATTACTTGTTGCCGTTGATGGGTATGATGCATTGGGTGGCCGCCCAAACCCTTGCCAATGATTAAAAAGACGCGGCCCTGAGAAAGCCGCCCCTAGGCGACCGTTTCGTCCCCGCTACGTCCAGTCCGAACCACTCCCAGAACGGTGGGTTGAGGTAACGCAACACCTCACCCGGAGAGGAAGTAAAAGCCGTTTTGACCCTTCACAGTCCAGTCCGAACAGCTCCCGGAGCTGCGAGCCTGAGGCAACGCAACGCCTCCCCTGAGGGGAACAACTCGTTGGGAACCAAATTGCTCGTACAACTCTTAGGAACGGTGAGAGAAAGTTAAGCTTGTGACTGCTCCCGGAGTGGAAGTAAAGCCGTCCCACACCAAGGAAGGCACGACTCCCTGGACGGTGGGGGTGGCTTCGCCACGTCACCTCCGGAGAGGTAGCAAAGCCGTTCAAACCTCACGTCCCGACCGAAAGACTCAAGGGGCAAGGGGGGCTGTGACGCAAAACTGTCCCCTCATGAGTGGGAGAAACCTGTCCTAACCCCGTTACTCAGGGCGAGCTGCATGGCCGGAGTCCCCGGGGACTACTAGGCTATGTTTCACGGCCTAAGGCAATGAGAGAGAAATCTCGACCTCCGAGTATTGATCTTTATAAGTGGCCAGCTGTGTCAACACTACCATTATCAAACTGCCATTAACATTCTAGGGCCCATAAAAAGCCTTCGCGTGGATTCATATCGACTGCATTACCGTGACGTCATTAGCACGTGCCATTTTTAATTTGTTTGCAGACGCTAAACAAGTGGTTCTCAAACGTCCTACGGCGGACACAGCTACAAAAATATATCAACAACACTATGTTGGAACCTGGACGCGTGGGGACATGACAAAAAGTGACGCAAGATTGACCATTGTGGCGAGCAGGCGAACACTCTAGGCCTCTTGGTCGGAGTGGAATTTAGTCAATAAAATCTACCGCAGTGAGTCAGCGTGGTTTTCTTTCCCAGATTTTAAACCATCAGAATCTAGTACCTGATACATTTTGGATTTAAATTTCTTCCTTTCATTATTTCAGTAGGCAATTGTATAATAAATGTGAATTACAAAAGTTGTCTGCATTTGATGATTTTATTTGAAATGCTCAGGTCATCGATATGAACCTTAATAGGTGTTGTGGCTAAAATGTCCAAGTGATGTGGTGACGTTCTAAAATATCCAAGTGGTGTTGTGACGTTCTAATATGTCCAAGTGGTGTGGTGACGTTCTAAAATGTCTAAGTGGTGTTGTGACGTTCTACAATGTCCAAGTGGTGTTGTGAGTTCTAAAATGTCCAAGTGGTGTTGTGACGTTCTAAAATGTCCAAGTGGTGTTGTGACATTCTAAAATGTCCAAGTGGTGTTGTAACGTTCTAAAATGTCCAAGTGGTGTTGTGACGTTCTAAAATATCCGAGTGGTGTTGTGACGTTCTAAAATGTCCAAGTGGTGTTGTGACGTTCTAAAATGCCCAAGTGATGTTGTGAGGTTCAAAAATTTCCAAGTGGTGTTGTGACGTTCTAAAATATACAAGTGTTGTTGTGACGTTTAAAATTTCCAAGATGTGTCGTGACGTTCTAAAATGTCCAAGTGGTGTGGTAACGATCTAAAATGTCCAACTGGTGTTGTAACAATATAAAATGTCCAAGTGGTCTGGTGACGTTCTAAAATGTCCAAGTGGTGTAGTGACGCTCTAAAATGTCCAAGTGGTGTTGTGACGTTCTAAAATGTCCAAGTGGTCTGGTGACGCTCTAAATTGTCCAAGTGGTGTAGTGACGCTGTAAAATGTCCAAGTGGTGTTGTGACGTTCTAAAATGTCCAATCGGTGTAGTGACGCTCTAAAATGTCCAAGTGGTGTAGTGACGCTCTAAAATGTCCAAGTGGTGTTGTGACGTTCTAAAATGTCCAAGTGGTGTAGTGACGCTCTAAAATGTCCAAGTGGTGTTGTGACGCTCTAAAATGTCCAAGTGGTGTTGTGACGCTCTAAAATGTCCAAGTGGTGTTGTGACGCTCTAAAATGTCCAAGTGGTGTAGTGACGCTCTAAAATGTCCAAGTGGTGTAGTGACGCTCTAAAATGTCCAAGTGGTGATGTGACGCTCTAAAATGTCCACGTGGTGTTGTGACGCTCTAAAATGTCCAAGTGGTGTTGTGACGCTCTAAAATGTCCAAGTGGTGTTGTGACGATATAAAATGTGCAAGAGGTCTGGTGACGTTCTAAAAGGTCCAAGTGGTATTATGACGTTTTAAAACATGTCCAAGTTTAAAATTCCCGTCTAGATTACTTTTGGTCTAACATAGCTCTAGTCACCTATTATTTACAGCTTTGAAAACATCACCTACGAATTTCGGTGTCTTACTGTATACATTAAGAAGGGGTCATTCCGTTGATAGAGGCGACACAATTTAACGGTCTTAAGTCTCAAACCTTCTGTTGGAGCAAGTGCTTGTCAATAGGGTTTATCATTTCATGGCGGAAATCTATAAATAGAACATCCTGGTTTAATGTGAGCCGGCATAGTGGGTCTCAACCTACACGAAAACTTCTTGAGAGTCTTTTTTTTTTTCAAACAAAAATCAGCAAACAAATTGTTTCCTCATACACATGCGAAAATACATGGTTTAGAAGCTATGTTTTACGAAAACATTGTCTAAAAATGGTACCATGACGCGATACGATGTGACGTTTTTCCGGTCTTAGAAATTGTAAAATAAGAGAATCTACGACCAGTATTTTTAACACAGAGCAACGGCTTATTCGGTACGACCAAGGTGGTGTGGAAATGATTACCAGAGAGAAAACAGCATAATGGGTTGGTGCATATCTTTTCCGCTTTCATATCATATGTGGTTGTCACGGTTTGGCTCAGTAGACAGGGCTAAGATGCCGAAGCCGTGAATGGAGCGGAAAGAAATTATTCAGAGTAAAAAATATAGATTTTATTTTAAAAACTCGAGTATTGGGTCTGTTTTCATGAACCCACTCAACTTACTGTAGTCGAGTGTAGAAACAAAAAACGGGATTTTGGAAGCCACCCCAAAAGCAAAAAGTAGGCGGCAACCATGGGCAAGCTACTCTGTCATACAAAAATGTGGACCCACCCGATAAGGAGAGGTAATTGGTATTAAGAGTGAGATACTGCGATCGAGTTACGTAGAAGAAAATAAGCGAAACAAAGTATGGGAAAACGTAGGGACGCAACAGAACAACGAACGTATCGCCAAGAGAAAGAAAACAATATAACAATAAACAATTATCTGTAATGTGGCATCCGAGACGACAGCAAGGGGAATGCGATACAACATAAGACGGTTCATTAAAACTGGCCAAAGGAGGTGGAAGGCAGGAAAATCCACTGCGATCGGTCGTCACAAAAAGTGGACGCCGAATTGGCTCAACAAGTAAAGGAGAACATGACATTCATGAGAGGTGGTGTCAAAGACCCATAATTATTGATTAGATTGTTTTCCAAGTTCAACCTGGTGGGTGCGTTGGTACAAGACACAATGGAGATGATCGTTAAATCCGTTGGGCCCTTGCGGTCGCTTCTTCAGATGAGACACTGCTCATGTTGTAGAATATTGGCCTCATCAATGTTGACTCCAATAACATCATCAATGGTGACTCCAATAACATCATCAATGGTGACTCCAATAACATCATCAATGGTGACTCCAATAACATCATCAATGGTGACTCCAATAACATCATCAATGGTGACTCCAATAACATCATCAATGGTGACTCCAATAACATCATCAATGGTGACTCCAATAACATCATCAATGGTGACTCCAATAACATCATCAATGGTGACTCCAATAACATCATCAATGGTGACTCCAATACCATCATCAATGGTGACTCAAATAACATCATCAATGGTGACTCCAATAACATCATCAATGGTGACTCCAATAACATCATCAATGGTGACCCCAATAACATCATCAATGGTGACTCCAATAACATCATCAATGGTGACTCCAATAACATCATCAATGGTGACTCCAATATCATCATCAATGTTGACTCCAATAACATCATCAATGGTGACTCCAATAACATCATCAATGGTGATCCCAATAATATCATCGATGGTGATCCCAATATCATCATCAATGTTGACTCCAATATCATCATCAATGTTGACTCCAATATCATCATCGATGTTGACTCCAATAATATGATCAATGGTGCCCCAATATCATCATCAATGGTGCCCCAATATCATCATCAATGGTGACCCCAATAACATCACCAATGGTTATCCCAATAAAATCACCGATGATGACTCCAATAACATCATCGATGGTGACTCCAATAACATCATCAATGGTGACTCCAATATCATCATCAATGTTGACTCCAATAACATCATCAATGGTGACTCCAATAACATCATCAATGGTGATTCCAATAATATCATCGATGGTGATCCCAATATCATCATCAATGTTAACTCCAATATCATCATCAATGTTGACTCCAATATCATCATCAATGTTGACTCCAATAATATGATCAATGGTGCCCCAATATCATCATCAATGGTGCCCCAATATCATCATCAATGGTGACCCCAATAACATCACCAATGGTTATCCCAATAAAATCACCGATGATGACCCCAATAACATCATCGATGGTGACCCCATTAACTTTCATCGATGTACCTTTTGTACAATTAAGGGAGGTATCCTCTTTAGTCTCTCTCCACCACGTGTTGGACATGTCCCAACAGCAAACATGCGTAGCCGGGTCCCATTTTAATCCCACACAGCAACACAACATTTGTGTTTAAATGATTTGGTCGAAAGAACTTGCCGCTAATCTCAAAGGCATTGACGGTGAGAACCAGTTCAGCCAATCGGAGGAGGGTGTGGATGGGTAGCGACGATGGAGCTTACTCTCAAAAATTAAGAATTTTAAAGCTAATAGAACCAATATATGAGGGATAGACCGAATGTATGAGGGATAGACCGAATGTATGAGGAATAGACCGAATGTTTGCGGGATAGACCGAATGTATGAGGGATTGACCGAATGTATGAGGGATAGACGGAATGTATGAGGGATAGACGGAATGTATGAGGGATAGACGGAATGTATGAGGGATAGACGGAATGTATGAGGGATAGACGGAATGTATGAGGGATAGACGGAATGTATCAGGGATAGACGGAATGTATGAGGGATAGAAGTACATAGATAACATACATCAACCAGACGTAGGTGATGGATTTTTCCAGAGGAATCTTGAAGGATTCTAAAGTTTTTAAATTATGCTTGGTATCTTTGATATGAGATGGCAGTTGCTATCTTTGATATAAGTGGCCAGTTTGTATCTTTGACATACGTTGTCAGTTGATATCTTTGATACCACGATCAACGAGCTTCTGTTTGCAGACGATTGTGCCCTTAATGCTCCATCAGAAGCCGTCATGCAACACAGTGTTGATATCTTCTCAGAGGCCTGCAATAACTTTGGCCTCACAATCAACACAAAGAAGACTGAGGTGATGTATCAGCCAGCTCCCAGTAAGCCCTACGTTGAACCCAACATCATCATCAGTGGACAGCGTCTCAACCCGGTGGATAAATTTACTTACTTGGGCAGCACCCTCTCTAGATCTGTCGTCATGGATGATGAAATGAATGGCAGACTCGCAAAAGCTAGTGCCCTATTTGGCAGGCTCCGCAGCACT
>CAXITT010000881.1:100356-125163 GCA_964033795.1 Lymnaea stagnalis
TGTCGTGTCAACGTCGCAGCATCATGTCGTGTCAACGTCGCAGCATCATGTCGTGTCAACGTCGCAGCATCATGTCGTGTCAACGTCGCAGCATCATGTCGTGTCAACGTCGCAGCATCATGTCGTGTCAATGTTGTTGTTGTTGTTGTTGTTGTTGTTGTTGTTTTGCGTTGTCAACAAATTATCAAATACAAAAGCAGACCATTTCCTACACGTGGGTCTCTAAGGCTGGGTGTATGCCAGAACTACGGGCAGATGCCAGGGCAAAGCTTACACTGATGCTGACAAAAGGGGACTGTGTCAGAATAACGTTTTCTTGTGCCGCCACCGAACGGATGGCAAAAGTCAGTTTTCGGGGAGTCAAATGGGGAGGGGGTTTGGGTATTTTGGTGATTCCTGTTGAAGCTAAAGGGGCCGTGGGGTGGCGCTCGCGCTTCTGGGAGCCTCACTCTTTCTGAGGCATCAGGCTTTACATATTATTTATGAATGTTGAAAGATTGCTGTCCTTTCAATTTGATTTAAAAGTCAGTGGGCAGCACGTTTCCCAATTATTGCCCACGATAATATCGGCACATTCCATTATTAAAATTATAAATGCGAATCACAAAGAGGATACTTATTAGAGGGAAATAACTCTCGTCCCAGATAGGAATTGAAAAATAATAAAGTAAGAATTTGTGTTTACAATCAAATAAGACTAAGACACTGGTCCACAACGTATGGTTCGCGAGCCAGATGTTACTCTATTGATGGCTGCATCTGGCTCGCAGACAAATGTTCGATTATAAAAAATTATTGATTAGCATAAAAATGTTGTTAAAAGAATTCAGAGACATAATTATTGCATTTTTAGTGTTGAAATTACACAAAATGCACACATTTACTTGAATTTTTTAGTTTTATACATAATGCATGGTTCTCACAGAATCACTTTTTTAAACTTATGTGGTGTCCATGGCTCTCTCAGACAAAAAGGTTCCCGACCCCTGGACTAAGATGTTAGTCCCGGCTGATAACAGTCCTAGCTACTCGCTATTCACTACTCAGTAGGGAAATTAGTGGAGAAAATAATTGCCGTCTTAAGGCATGGACTCTTGCCCAGCAGCCTCATGCTTGAGGAGGCCTCAGGCCTCTAAGGGCATCACTCCTCTAGGGCACCTCAGGCCTCAAGGGGGCATCACTGGGGAGGGGCTTACTGATACCTTGCTGCAAACCTTACCCTACCGCCAGTTTCGTTCGGCGCCCTCGATCTCTTCTGCCTCCCCAATTAATGTGACATTACCGACACGATCTCTTCTGCCTCCCCAATTAATGTGACATCACCGACACGATCTCTTCTGCCTCCCCAATTAATGTGACATCACCGACACGATCTCTTCTGCCTCCCCAATTAATGTGACATCACCGACATGATCTCTTCTGCCTCCCCAATTAATGTGACATCACCGACACGATCTCTTCTGCCTCTCCAATTAATGTGACATCACCGACATGATCTCTTCTGCCTCCCCAATTAATGTGACATCACCGACACGATCTCTTCTGCCTCCCCAATTAATGTGACATCACCGAGATCTATGACTTAGGCTATAGAGATCTATACTTTAGGTTATAGAGATCTATACTTTAGGCTATATAGATCTATACATTAGGCTATAGAGATCTATACTTTAGGTTATATAGATCTATACTTTAGGCTATATAGATCTATACTTTAGGCTATATAGATCTATACATTAGGCTATAGAGATCTATACTTTAGGCTATATAGATCTATACTTTAGGCTATATAGATCTATACTTTAGGCTATATAGATCTTTACTTTAGTCTATATAGATCTCTACTTTAGGCTATATAAATCTATACTTTAGGCTATATAGATCTATACTTTAGGCTATATAGATCTATACTTTAGGCTATATAGATCTATACTTTAGGCTATATAGATCTATACTTTAGGATATATAGATCTATACTTTAGGCTATATAGATCTATACTTTAGGCTATATAGATCTATACTTTAGGCTATATAGATCTAAACTAAGCTTGGACTAGCGGCGTACCCTCAGCGAGCCCCAACACCAGAAATAATCTATGGTAATACATGGTGGTGGCGACGAAGTCAGAACTGTCCATCGGCATCAAAAGGAAAATTTCGGTGCTTACAGATGCCCTGACCCCCTCCCCGGGACCCTGATATACTAACCCCCCCCCCCCACGCTCCCCGTGGAGAAATTCCCTGAAAGAAACTGGTCAAAACGCATAGGCCAACCTGGACCATAATGCTTTTCATAACATGACCTGAATAGTAGCTCATGACAGCCGTGCCAAGTAAAGCGATGCCCCCTTGCACACTAGTAAGACGATTTTGGCGCGCCCTGTCTATGTGAAGTACATGGGACTTTATCGTTTAAGTCACCATTAGGGGGGCCTATCTTAAGACGATTTTGGCGCGCCCTGTCTATGTGAAGTACATGGGACTTTATCGTTTAAGTCACCATTAGGGGGGCCTATCTTAAGACGATTTTACCGCCAGGGGTATTGGCCCTCTCGTTCCCTCCTACGCACGGCCCTGAGTATGCAGGGGGGTTAGGGGTCTCAGTGCATTACTGTGGCCAGGGGCTCCGCTGCGGTACAGACGGCCCTGTCTGTAACATGTGAACAACTTCTGAACAGTGACTCACGTGAACACAAATTCTGATCTTTGACATATAAGAACAACTTCTATGTCAAATATATGGACAAAAACTCGAACATGTAAGTCAAGAAAAAATGTTTTGGGACCTACGTCCTTGACCCTAATACATTAATTCGGATGTAACGTCATGTACCGTTGAACTGTGCTTAATCATACTTAATGAAGTCATTTTATTGTTACCCAAAGGACTATAGACAATAGCAGTATCAAAGTCATCCTTCAGACTTCCGTGTATTCTGCAATGATACGCTTGACTATTACAACACAATTAAACGGAATGTCGCTGGCACTAAAGTATTTCTGCCTGCTCACTACTACATTCCAATGGCAGAACTTTTGGTGTCTAAGGAGTTTACAGCTCTGAAAGACGTAGTTTTAAGCTCCAAAGAGTAGTTTGGGGGGGGGGGGGAGGCGTCAATCGATAGACAAATCGTCTCAGAAAATCCACTCAACTATTATTAAATAAGTTATCACAATGACGTATTCAGGATATAGTCCTCCAATTTGTCTGCTTAGGATCAGGCCTAGGGCAAGCACAAAAGGCTCCGACTGCACTGACTTGCTTATAGCAGCAATAACCAGCTGCTTCCTTGTCAGGCAACTTGTTCATGCTAAATTATTCTTTCTATTTTTCATTTTGTTCCCGGATGACAGCGTTCAACTGAAACAAAATCTGTTTTATTGTCTGTGTTATTGTCTGGTTGGTTTGTTTGTTTTTTTTTTGGACTGCAAGCTTTTCACGTTTTAATCCAACTATTTCTTTCACATGGCCCAAAACGTAGTCACAACTGAAAAAACATCTAAACTGTCTTCTGTCACCACTGTAACATCTAAACTGTCACCACTGTAACATCTAAACTGTCCTCTGTCACCACTGTAACATCTAAACTGTCACCACTGTAACATCTAAACTGTCTTCTGTCACCACTGTAACATCTAAACTGTCTTCTGTCACCACTGTAACATCTAAACTGTCTTCTGTCACCACTGTAACATCTAAACTTTCTTCTGTCACCACTGTAACATCTAAACTGTCACCACTGTAACATCTAAACTGTCTTCTGTCACCACTCTAACACCTAAACTTTCTTCTGTCACCGCTGTAACATCTAAACTGTCTTCTGTCACCACTGTAACATCTAAACTGTCTTCTGTCACTACTGTAACATCTAAACTGTCTTCTGTCACCACTGTATCATCTAAACTGTCTTCTGTCACCACTGTAACATCTAAACTATCATGCGTCTCTACCCTAACATCTAAATCATCTTGCGTCTCTACCTTAACATCTAAATTATCTTGTGTCTCTACCCTAACATCTAAACTATGTTGTGTTTCTAACATAAACTTCAAACTATCTTGTGAACTATAACATCTAAACTATCTTGTGTCACCACTATAACATCTAACCTATCTTGCGTCACCACTATAACATCTAAACTATCTTGCGTCACCACTATAACATCTAAACTATATTGCGCCTTCACTGTGACAGTATGGGTGACAGACGATTAATGATGTAGTGTGTACTGATTGAACTTTGTGACCTGATTGTCCACTGGTGTTGTCACGTTGTATGACTGGACGTGGTGAGTTGTTTTATTGAATGTTGAAACTTTTAATGTGTTAATATTGGTTGGATAACTGGAGTGATTGATCTTGTGATGTGAGTTGTAAAAAGAATGTAGAGTGGTGGATCAAGATTAGTTGTTGCACAGACCACAGACTTGAGTTGATCTTTTATTATATTATTCCATCCACTGTAACATCTAAAACTATCTACCCTTTAACAAGCAGGGCTCTAAGCCAACCTAAGTAAATATAAGCCAACCTAAGTCAACCTAAGCCAACCTAAGCCAACCTAAGCCAACCTAAGCCAACCTAAGCCAACCTAAGCCAACCTAAGCCAACCTAAGCCAACCTAAGCCAACCTAAGCCAACCTAAGTAAATATAAGCCAACCTAAGTCAACCTAAGCCAACTAAAGTCAACCTAAGTCATCCGTAGCCGAAGTACCCGTGTTAAATCCGTATTAAATTTATGTTGTGAAATCATGGAAAAGTTATAGACGTCATATTTTTTATGAGAGAGCTGCAAAAACAAAGGGGTTTGAATGTTTCATGAAATCACGCATGTTTTGTATCCATGTTTTGTATCCATGTTTTGTATCCATGTTTTGTATCCATGTTTTGTATCCATGTTTTGTATCCACATTTTGTATCCATGTTTTGTATCCATGTTTTGTATCCATGTTTTGTATCCATGTTTTGTATCCATGTTTTGTATCCATGTTTTGTATCCATGTTTTGTATCCATGTTTTGTATCCATGTTTTGTATCCATATGGATGGATATCTTCTATACAAGTGGGTGGTTATTTCCTACACAGGTGGATGGATAGTATTATAGCATGTATCTTGATCTAACTTTACTTCAACGAAATGGTGTGGCCACCACCATTTCTCCCAACCCTCTTTTTATTTTGGTATTGACGTCACCAATTCAACGTATAGCGTCACAGCTTTTTACCCAACCCTCCCTTGATTGGGAAAAGGTTGTTTACGTTCGAACGCACTCAATTTGTTCTACTGAAGGGTATCATGTGAAGCAATTTTCTATAATATATTTTCTGGAGTGTCCTTATTTACTCCCTATACATAAGCCTGCAGCTTTCATAGTCGTGAGAGGTTGTTGTTTTTTTTTGTTTTTCGTTTGGTTTTGTTTTTTTTTAATTTTTTTTTTTTTTTTTTTTTTTTTTTTTTTGGGGGGGGGGGGGGGGTGTCGCTATTTTTCTCAGACATTTACGAGACGTAATATACTTACGTCATTGTATTTTTTATGTGTGTGTGTGTACATTAATATTTGCGTCTTTCGAGGGTTGTACCTTTTCACTTTTTGTGGTGTAAGTTGATATAGGTATTATTTCTGTTTGTTCGATTTTATATTCTTTATATAATTAAATTGAACATTTTTTATAGCGCTAGCTTCGGTGTCGCTTTTCATCGTAGACTGGTTTTTTTCCAGTCCTTTGTTACGTGCTGTTGATTCAACGCGCCAAATCTTAAAACAGATTAAATTTACAAAAACCTGTAATGGGTCGCAACACATGTCTCCTACAAATAGCAATCACAAATGGCAGCTTACACCTAATTCAATAATTGTTTACAGATCCTTTAATCCTTACGAAGAACATAAGAGAAACAAAGTATGAGGAAACCTGGAAAAAAAGGAAACCTGGAAAAAAAGGAATGCTGGAAAAAAGGAATGCTTTTTCACGTAATTTTCGTTTTTGCTAACCTGATTTCAGTCTCTCCCCTTTGCAACCCTTATGAACTAATGTTTTATATGCTTGTGTACCTACACAACAGAGACCTATAAAGCTATTCAAGCTACACAACAGAGACCAATAGAGCTATTCAAGCTACACACCAGAGATCAATAAAGCTATTCAAGCTACACAACAGAGACCTAAAGAGCTATTCAAGCTACACAACAGCGACCAATAGAGCTATTCAAGCTACACAACAGAGACTTATAGAGCTATTCAAGCTACACAACAGAGACCTAAAGAGCTATTCAAGCTACACAACAGAGACCTATAGAGCTATTCAAGCTACACAAAAGACACCTATAGAGCTATTCAAGCTACACAACAGAGACCTATAGAGCTAGTCAAGCAACACAACAGAGACCTATAAAGCTATTCAAGCTACACAACAGAGATCTTTAAAGCTAGTCAAGCTACACAACAGAGAAGTATAGAGCTAGTCAAGCTACACAACAGAGACCTATAGAGCTAGTCAAGCAACACAACAGAGATCAATAAAGCTATTCAAGCTAGACAACAGAGACCTATAGAGCTATTCAAGCTACACAACAGAGACCAATAGAGCTATTCAAGCTACACAACAGAGACTTATAGAGCTATTCAAGCTACACAACAGAGACCTAAAGAGCTATTCAAGCTACACAACAGAGACCTATAGAGCTATTCAAGCTACACAAAAGACACCTATAGAGCTATTCAAGCTACACAACAGAGATCTTTAAAGCTAGTCAAGCTACACAACAGAGATCAATAAAGCTATTCAAGCTACACAACAGAGACCTATAGAGCTATTCAAGCTACATAACAGACACCTATAGAGCTAGTCAAGCTACACAACAGAGACCTATAGAGCTATTTAAGCTACACAACAGAGATCTATAAAGCTATTCGAGCTACACAACAGAGACGTATAGAGCTAGTCAAGCTACACAACAGAGAAGTATAGAGCTAGTCAAGCTACACAACAGAGACCTATAGAGCTAGTCAAGCAACACAACAGAGCCCTATAAAGCTATTCAAGCTACACAACAGAGATCTTTAAAGCTAGTCACGCTACACAACAGAGATCAATAAAGCTATTCAAGCTACACAACAGAGACCTATAGAGCTATTCAAGCTACATAACAGACACCTATAGAGCTAGTCAAGCTACACAACAGAGACCTATAGAGCTATTCAAGCTACACAACAGAGATCTATAAAGCTATTCGAGCTACACAACAGAGACCTATAGAGCTAGTCGAGCTAAACAACAGAGACCTATAAAGGTAGTCCAGCTACACAACAGATACATCTAGAGCTATTCAAGCTACACAAGAGAGACCTATAAAGCTACACAGCAGAGACCTGTAAGGCTACACAACAGAGACATGTAAAGCTACACAGCAGAGACCTGTAAGACTACACAACAGAGACCTGTAAAGCTACACAACAGAGACCTATAAAGCTACACAGCAGAGACATGTAAAGCTACACAGCAGAGACCTGTAAGGCTACACAACAGAAACCTGTAAAGCTACACACCAGAGACCTATAAAGCTATTCAAGCTACACAACAGAGATCTGTAAAGCTATTCAAGCTACACAGCAGAGACCTATAAAGCTATTCAAGCTACACAGCAGAGACCTATAAAGCTACTCAAGCTACACAACAGACATGTAAAGCTAGGCAAGCTACACAGCAGAGACATGTAAGGCTACACAACAGATACCTGTAATGCTACACAACAGAGACCTGTAAAGATAGTCAAGCTACACAAGAGACCTGTTGTTGTTGTTCGTCCGTCGAAGTCGACAAGGACCAACGAATCATCTTGTTTGGGGGAGGTTGGGATTACGGTGAACTCGTAGGTGGCTTGCTAGACCGATCCTTGCTCGGAATAATCTATGATACCGTGGGCATGGAATAGTTGCTTCAGACGGTGACCTGATGTTGCTCTTTCGGACAATCCTGCGTGTCTCAGCTGTGGTTATTCTATTAGCTTCATGGGATTTAGCCCCCTTCTTGACAGCAGCTCTCCAACTGGCTCTGTCCTGGGCTGTCTGCACCCATTGAGTAGGGTTTAAAGGCTGAAGGCCTTTAGTGCCACTTTCAGTGAGTCTTTGTAACACTTTTTTTACCTCGGGAGGCGGTGGTCTTCCATACGGGCTACGTGTCCCATCCAACGGAGCTGAGACTGCATCAGAGTGGTGAAGATACTAGGTAGGTTCGCTCTAGCAAGGACCTCGGTTTCGGGGACTTTGAGTTGCCACCTGATGCCGAGGAGTTTCCTGAGGCAGGTAGTGTGAAAATGATTCAGTTTCTTGGCGTGACACTGGTAGACTGTCCACGTTTCACATCCATAGAGCAAAGTCGGGAGGACTGCTGTGCTATAGACCTTGAGCTTTGTTTCTCGACTGATACCTCTCCTGTCCCAAACAGTGCTGCGGAGCCTGCCAAATAGGGCACTAGCTTTTGCGAGTCTGCCATTCATTTCATCATCCATGAAGACAGATCTAGTGAGGGTGCTGCCCAAGTAAGTAAATTTAACCACCGGTTTGAGACGCTGTCCACTGACGATGATGTTGCGTTCAACGTAGGGCTTACTGGGAGATGGCTGATACATCACCTCAGTCTTCCTTGTGTTGAGTTTGAGGCCAAAGTTATTGCAGGCCTCAGAGAAGATATCAACGCTGTGTTGCATGACGGCTTCTGGTGGAGCGTTGAGGGGACAATCGTCTGCAAACAGAAGCTCTTTGATCGGGGTATGTTTGACCTTGGTTTTAGCTTGAAGCCTCCTAAGGTTAAATACTGATCCATCAGTGCGAAACTGGATTGGCAAGCCCGTGGTGGAGTCCTTGAACGCATCAGACAGCATTGCGGAATACATAATACTGAAGAGTGTGGGGGCAAGAACACAACCCTGCTTTACACCGTTTGTGATGGGGAATGCTTGAGATGATTGACCGTTGTCCTGCACTCGGGCCATCATACCATCATGCAGCTGACGGATGATGTTGGTGAAGATGTCTGGGCATCCGTATTTCTTCATGATTTCCCACAAGCCACCTCTATTGACCCTGACAAAGGCCTTACCAACAGACCTGTAAAGCTAGTCGAGCTACACAACACGGGGGGGGGGGGGGCAAAATGGAAATTTTTTATAAAATGCTATTCATAACTTCTATTAACATGGTGTAATTGGCTCATCGATCATTATGATGTAATTGGCTCATCTATCAACATTCTGTACATGGCTCATCTGCAGGGCCGGCCTTAGCAATTTTGACTCCCTGGACAGTTCTAACTTTCGGCGCCCCTACTTCGTACAAATATTCAGAGTGATATCAACTTTAAATGCTTTTGAATTTTCAACCAGTTCTATTCTGACAAGTAGAAGGCAATAAAACACACGTCTAATGTAGAGGTTATATCAAATATTAACAACTAATCTGGTTGAAATTAAAATGGCTTTACGTAAAAGGCCCAGATGGAGCCCGCTTGAAATAACCATCTTTTCCACCCCTCTCCCCCCCCCAACCCCTTGTACGCAAGTGGCATACATTGTAGTTTAAGATTATACATATTTTAAACTTGTTTAAACATACTGGAATGAAGGCAGTAGACCAAAAGCAACATATAACAAAGAATGCTAAATTTGCGGACATTGGAAAGACACTTTACAAATCCCCCTCCCTTTTTTTTTTTTGTACTCATTTATCCGCTTTTGAACGAACCGCCCCTACCCCACTCCCTCTGCAAGTTCAATTGCTGTAACCTTTGTTTCGTGAAAACCTTTGAGTGTGCATGAATTGAAAAAGGGCCGTACCTCTTCCATCATTTTAATAATCATTAAGAAAATATTCTTTTTTTTTTTAAATAAAAATTAAAGCGAAAACAGGTGAGAGAAAAATAAACATTAAATTTAAGTGTACTGTAATGATGTTGTCGCATCCGGAGTGATTGAGTTCCACACGCCCAGTTCATTCACACGTTCATATTTTCACTATCGGATTAACTTAACAAAAGACTTTTTTCAAGAAGGAAATAGTCGAATAAGAAATGTGGAAGCTTTAGTTGAAAGACAGGACAATATCGTATGAACGTTTCAGCTGGGAGCCTTCCTCAGCAGATAGGACAGATAGGACAGATAGGGCAGATAGGACAGATAGGACAGATAGGGCAGATAGGACTGATAGGACAGATATGACAGATAGGGCAGATAGGGCAGATAGGACAGATAGGACAGATAGGGCAGATAGGATAGTGCAGATAGGACAGATAGGACCGATAGGGCAGATAGGATAGGGCAGATAGGACAGATAGGACCGATAGGACAGATAGGGCAAGAACTACAGAATAGTTAAAAACTGAAGTGATCACCATTGTTATTTGCCGGAAGTTGAATTTTCCAAAACCAAGATTACAGGAGGTAAAAGAATTTATGTTCTTTACTGTAAAAAATAAGATCTTAAATTATCGGACAAAAATATTTTGGAGATATATAAATATAAGAAAGTAAAGAAAGAAAAACACATGGAAATTTAGAATTATTAGTAGGAGCGTATATTAATTGCACATGGTGATATTGTGCCGAAAAGCTGAATTAATTTGTTTTACATTCTAACTCTCTGGTGTGTTATTACAGGAAATCAGTGCCGTGTTGGATCCCGTACATCTAATGACCCTTTATGATTGTCTCCTTTGAAGACCATGAGACCGGGGAAAGTTTACCCTGTTCAATTTTACGAAGATGTTCAATTAACCTATCTGATAATCTTCTACCAGTTTTTGCTATATAACAGAAGCGGCAATTACGGCACATAATCGCATGTATCACATTTCGACTAACATAATATGTGAAGCCCTTTTTTTTTTGGAGCGTATAGGGACAAGTCCTACAACACCTTCTTGAGCATTGTTTAGTTCCAACGTAAGACGGGTCAGTGCGAAGGCGACTGTGAACAAGAAGGTTTCAGATTTCAAGAGCAAAATCAACTTTAATCCAAGCTTCTCTATTCTATCATCTGGGCGTACAGTAATTCAGACACATATAGCACATTTCTCATTTCACTACTGAAATACCTTAGACCAGTGGTTCTTAACCTTCCTAATGCGGCGACCCTTACTTACAGTTCCTCATGTTGTGGTGACCTACACCATAAAATTATTTTCGATACTTGTTCATAACTGTAGAGTATATGTATTGTCCGATAGTCTTAGGCACAGGTTGAGAACCGCTGCATTAGACCCTTCTCCCTCACTACTCAGACTGTAACTTTCCAACGCATAGCACGAACTCAAATAGTCTAGACACTACGCCACAGATCTACCACACAAGACACGACGTGCACAATAGAACACAACATATGGTGCGCAGCAATGGATGTGAATATCCGTGCTGGACAGATGTTACAATCTCATCCTTATTGTATGTGACAACGTTCTTATTTACAGGCTTTACTATCACCGACGAGTTGGTCCCTATGACCAATAGTTGGCCTATGACCCAAGCGTTGACCTGTGACAAAAGCGTTGACCTGTGACCCAAGAGTTGGCCTGTCAACGAAGAGTCAATCGACAGCATTCTATTCTTCAGTTGTGTAAAAACTAATTTTAACGTGAAGCAAGCATTTCAAGTTTTGTTTGTGATTAAAACTACGCCTCTGGAATTTGGCGCCCCGGGCGGTTGCCTGCACCTAAGGCCGACCCTGCCTATATACCCAAGGCGCATGACTCCTATATCCAAGGCTCAAGGCAGTGGCGTAGCTAGGGATAGTTAGGGATTTGGGGGTCGGGGGGGGGGGCTTGGCGTCTTTGGGGGCCCCTGCATTTTGACATTCGACATTATTTAATGTAAAAAAGAATTTCGGACGCTCCTTTAAGGGCCCTAATCAAGTAGGTGCCCGGGGGGACTTTCGAATTTGGACCCCCCCCCTTCCCCTAGCTACGCCACTGGCTCAAGGCCTGTCAGCCAGAGTCTCAGCAGTAATTTAATTGAACACACGCCGTGACCCTGGTCGCGGATTTGATGGAATGAGATAGTATATCAAGGGGATCAACTATTGCGCCCCCCACCCCCGGGCTGGTTGGTAAGATCATGGCGTCTTAGCGATACATACCATCAACACGCTGTCCACGGGCGCGAATCGGTCATGGGTAGACGCTTGCACAAAAGTAGGACAACTCAATGATCCCTAGCATAGAATAGGGTGATCAAACGTCTCGTAATAACGGGATTGTCCCGCTTTTTCACGATCTACCCGGTGTCCCGAATTAATATCTCGGAACGCCTAAGTGCCCTAAGTCTCAGTGTCCTGTTTCTAAAACCAAACACATTTTCAAATCACATAAATTTCCTAATTTATAATTTAAATTCAAGTTATATTTTGGCTGGCTGTGTAGCCAGTGCCACTAGTGATGTGGGCTCGTGTTATGGCTGCATTTAATTTGTTGTGTATTAATTTGTAAAATATTTATATATAAATAAGTATTCAATACAAAATTATTGTTTTCGTTTATGATATGTGTTACGCACTGGCTTCTATTGTGAGAAATTAAGTTTTAAGTTATGGCTCGTTCACACAGTGCACAACAAATGACGATACCATAGAGAAATACAATAATAAAGATAAGACACGCAAAAACAATTGCCAATTACAATTAATAAGATTTAATTTAGTAATAATACAATTACAAAACAAAAGAAATATAATTACAAATCATCAACTTACAGAGTATGTGAAAATCTTGTACCGGTACACAGTTGTTAGTACAATGTGCCAATTAATAATGATGAATTATCAATGCGAATAAACACATATGAGCACACAAAGAATAATACAATTGTCTCGTAAAGTTAATAATATCTAATCTGAATCTCCGTCTATCTCAATCTCCGTCTGAATCTCTTTATGTATACAGCGTAACCACTGCCTTCCAGAAGCTACTCGGCATTTGTTTACGTTTCTAGAACAAATCGCGAATGTTCGACAAGATACTAGAAGACATACTAACCATGTTTAATTGGTAACCGGTAGTAACCACGATACATCAAAGACTAAGCCACGCCCACAACAAACGCTACCGTCTGCTAGGAATCTAATGCGGGTGAAACAAAGTTCAAGCACGGGGAAAAGTGTACTACATAAAAATATGCCTCGGAGTTAAAATTAAATTACAAAAGTGAAGGTAAATTTAAAAAGATTTCTAGGTCTCGAAATAATTAAAATGAGCATATTTCAATAAACAGTTTCCGGCGGAGGCCCCCCAGAGTACCTCTCTTTAGCTGGAGGGTATTCACCCCCCCCCCACCCATCCATTTCATGTTTTGGTCACCCTAGCATAAAATGTCATAAGGTGGCCATTTTTTTTTCTTTTCCAACATCAGAACTAGGCCATTTTAAATGAATTTGCGTCATGGTTGTCAAAAGAATAAAAAAAATTATTTGTGCTTCGAAGTAGAACTCTTCTGTCAGGCAGGCGTTGCTTTAAAAAATAAAATAATGATAATCTTGACGCGACACAATTATTGACATTTGACACAATAGACATATACGACACAACACACATAGACACCGCAGACATAGACACAACAATCATACTACCTACAGTCGAAGTACAATAAATATTACACCGAGATGTGCACTTCCAATGACCAATATGCGAGAGCTACATTTGTTGGATGTCGTAACTCGTAACACGAGTGCTATGGACTGTGTGTTGACCCCAGTTCCGCTTTGACCCAAAATCAGCTCTACTCTGTATAGCAAGCGTGTGTGTGGGTAGGGTATGTGTGTGTTGGGGTCAGGCCTGCACAACTCAAAATGTAAGGCGAGCCTGTAATACCTAATGAAAAACTTGTGCCGGCCGAAAGAGATAGGACAGTAGGGAATATTTCGTTACTTCGAAGGCCGCAAAGTGGGTACTGGAGGGCCGCATGCGGCCCGCGAGCCGTATGTTGTTCAGGCCTATCGTAAGCTGGTGAAACGCACCAACAGCTCGCGTCTGCCACAAACGGCTCATGTCTGCCACCAACGAATCGTGTCTGCCACCAATGGCTCGTGTCTGCAACCAGGTTTAAATAAACATCCTTTTAAATTATTGAAGGATAAGAGGACAACAAACTTAGAAATCGATTCAAACATCAAAAATGAACGCAGTATTAAACATCGCATCAAACATCATAAAAAGTGTTGGACTGCGATAAAGCTTTAAATAGATTAATAAGACACGAACAAATAGTGTCAATAGAACAATATGAGTTAGCTTTAATAATAATTATACATCATACACAATTAAACGTTTCGGCACATGCCATCATTAGTACAAACAAACAAAACACATTTAAATAATTATAAATTAACTTTACATAATAGCAATATACATATCCTACATAAAACAGAAAAAATATAGGAGAGGGCGCTAAAACCAGACAAAAACAAAGTAAAGAGAAGTAGAAAGGAAGTGATTTTAACATAATTGGAAAAACCAAACAGGAAAAAGACATGGCAGCTAAGTAAAACTATGGATTTGGTTCAATCCATATGGAGACAACGTACCAAATCTAGTTATTAATTTGTTCTCCATATAGATTCTATCTGCAGTGTTACTAGTATAGAGTATACCAGTAACTACAATATCTGAGATACCATTATGGTTAAACCGGACAGAGAGCGTGTTTATTTATGTTATAGAGGTGCTCTCTGAAACGGTCCCCAAGGCGACGACCTGTCTCTCCTATGTATAGTTTACCGCACTTTTTGCAAATGATGGTGTAAATCACGTTGCGACTTGTGCAGGTAAAGCCATCTTTTATTCTGAATACTCCCAGAGGGAAAGTGATCGTATCAGTTTCGATCACGTAGGGACATGAGTTACAACGGCTACGGTTGCAACTTTTTGTGCCTTTATGTGCTTTAATAGCAGGGAGGTGGCTTCTAACTAGTATGTCCCTAAGGCTCTTGTCCCGCCGGAAAGCGAAAAGAGGAGGTTTTCTAAAAATCTCATTTGTGACAGGGTCCGCCATAAGAATTGAGCGGTTTTTCAGAACCAGAGAGCGAGCTTTTAGGTTGTGGGGATGAAAAGTTAAGATAAATTTAGACCTATCGCTAGTGTCAGAATGAGTAGCTTTAAAAGAAGCCTATCTAGTCATAACTTTAACTCGAGTGACAGCTGCTTTCAAAATTTCTTCGGGGTATAACCTGCGTCGGAAAAAATCCAGCATTTCAGACATTCTTTCATCAAACATCACAATGAACGCAGTATTAAACATCGCATCAAACATCACAATGAACGCAGTATCAAACATTGCATCAAACATCACAATGAACGCAGTATTAAACATCGCATCAAACATCACAATGAACGCAGTATCAAACATTGCATCAAACATCACTTTGAACGCAGTATCAAATGCTATCATTGACCTGATTCCATTAAGTGGAGATGGTTTGAAACTATTCTGTTGAGAGATGTTTATCTGCCTGGTTGGTTTCCTCTTGCTGTGCTGTATATTGTGTAGTTTTTTTTCTTTAAGTTAAGACATGTCTGCTATAATGTTGCAGTTGGTTTTTTTTTTTAGACCATACATTTCTGAACATGGGGAGATATCTTGCTGCCAATTTGCTGTTCATAGGGGACATTTTTAACTAGATAGTATCTATAGTAGAGCTTACAAGCTTTAAGACATTTTCGCGTACAAAGCCCAGTGGAGGGGGTGGAGGCGTAAATTAAAGGAACATATCAGTGGCGTAGCTAAGGATTTGGGGGTCCGGGGGGCTTGGCCTTTTTAAGGGCCCCTGCATTTTGACATTCGACATTATTTAATGTAAAAAAAATTCGGACACTCCTTAAGGGCCCCCCTCAACTAGGGGCCCTGTGGGACTTTCGAATTTGGATCCCCCCCCCCTTTTCCCTAGCTCCGTCACTGGAACATATTCTGGAGTGTGGCATGGGGTGGGGGGGGGAGTAAGATTTTATTCGTGAATTAATCAAACATGCATTGGGATAGGAAAATAGGAAAAGTTACTTTAGGAAATAGATGGGTGGTAGCCCGCATTTTGTAGCATTTTGTCTGTAGCATTTCGTATGGTAGCCTGTCTGTGGTAGCGTGCCATATGATAGTCTGCCTTGTGGTACCCTCCCTTATCGTAGCATTCCTTATGGTAGCCTGTCGTATGGTAGACTTCCATATGGTAGTCTTCCTTATGGTAGCCTTCCTTATGGCAGCTTTCCTTATGGTAGCCTTCCATATGGCAGTCTTCCTTATGGTAACCTTCCTTATGGCAGTCTTCCTTATGGTAGTTTTCCTTATGGTAGACCTCCTTATTGTAGCCATCCTTATTGTAGCCATCCTTGTTGTAGTCTTCCTTATGGTAGCCTTCCGTAGAGTAGCCTTCCTTATTTGGTGCCATTGATCTTGGATGTACTATCAAATCTAACAGCTGGTGTGGACATTACCATACGTTGACAAAGTTAACTAGTACAAGTACGGTAAGTTCTTTGGTTTAGTTTCTTCTTGGCGTTCAAAGTGTTCAATGATGATAGCAATGCGTTTTTCTGATGGAACCCTTTTATTAAGGAAAGTATTTTTTTTAAACTTCATTTATTAATTCAGTGGCTATCCCTTGAAATTTCAAGGCCCCCTTCCACTTGTCCGTTGTGCCCCCCCCCCCAATCTTGCATTCAAAGTTGATGAATTTAAACAAAAAGTTTCCACATCACAACTTTAAGCCCCTAAAATATCAGAGCCCCCCTGCAGTTGTAGCGGTTGCGGGGCCCACAGCCCCCTGCAGTTGTAGGGGTTGCGGGGCCCACAGCCCCCTGCAGTTGTAGGGTTTGCGGGGCCCACACGATTGCCCTGCGGTCAAGTGACACCTATATTTTAAACTAACTTCTTTTTTCCGTCGCACTCTGATTTTGTGTAGAGTGTTGCAAAACTAAATTCCGGTGTGTGCTTAAATGCATTCTTTCATTATGAAATTCTTAAAAATTTTCAGGATACTGTAAAGATTTTTTTTTAAAGTGGGGGAGGGGGGGCAGACAATAAGCCATGGCAAAAAGCATACCATCAAGTGCATGAAAACTGGAATAAATTTAGTTAGAGACAGCTGTCATCCTTATTATGGCTAATTTTGGCACTTCCCGCAGGAAACTTTGGACATTCCAACTCAAAACTGTCTGAAAGAAACACCGAATTAAGTATGTGCCAAAATGCATCACTGCATTTTAAACTTTTCCGACAATGTTCAACACGCTCAATTTCTGCACCCCCTTCCCCAATGCTGATGAAAGTGACAGTACGGGTTTGAATATTTGCTAGCACCAAATGAACACCCTGGGGAACGCCGAAACCGGGGTGAATTCAGTTTATGCATTGCACTGGGCGCCATTAACGCCCCCCCCCTGGCACTTAAAAAGTCCATACCCCAATCGCAAAGTCAAATGAAGCACTGAGTTCAGGTAGACTCCAAAGTGCACCTCTTGATTGTGAAATAATCAAAACTTTTCGGGGAGACGGCTCCCCAGTGACCTCTTCCGCACAAGAGCCATCGGCGCCCCTGATTTTTTCCATATTTCCAAATAAAAATTATCGCCTAGTTTTTTTACCCATAGAGACACTGCCTAGTGGCGTAGATAATATTATTGCCGCCATGGGCGATTTTTACCGTCCTCCCTTTCACGATACAAACCCTCCATTTGTCCAAAAAAGCCGCCCCTCCACATAAAAGAAGATATACATGGGCGGAAAACACAAACAACACCCATTTAACGGCTATCGCAGGGGCTTAGCTAGAGTGTTTAACGCCAGGCGACAAGATTTATCTTTACGCGCCCATCCCTTTTCACCTCTGAAATCCATCTGAAATCCAGTGATAACATCAAAGTCCATTTTGGCGCCCCCGCAAGTCAAATGCCCGGGACAATATGTCCTTTCTGCACCCTCTTAGCGATTGTAAGCTTAATGAAACTACAGCACATACATCGTTTTTTTTTTCTTGTTTTTTTTTTTGTAATCCAACGGCTACGCAATGTCAATCTGCACCTGCCGAAAGTCGAGCGGGTCAAGATGGTTGTAGCGCAGCAGGCAGAACGCAAAATACTTATTGAAGGCAATGTTGAACTTTAGCGGTCGGAAGGATGCAGAGCTATTTCTATTGTTACTAACTCAGTCGAAGGGTTTGATCTCAAAACTGTTGAGACTGATAATCAATTAGATGATACTCCAGTGAAAATTGAAGACACCGGGCAGCATGGTGATTTAGGTCAACCCCCAACAGACAGGGGCAATTTGTATGTCATTGTAGTGACAGTAGCATCAAACGGTTCGTCCAGGCAGTAGTGGAACATAGACCATGCCAACCCAATGGTCCTTTCCCTAGGGAGTAATGGAACATAGACCATGCCAACCCAATGGTCCTTTCCCTAGGAAGTAATGGAACATAGACCATGCCAACCCAATGGTCCTTTCACTAGGAAGTAATGGAACATAGACCATGCCAACCCAATGGTCCTTTCCCTAGGAAGTAATGGAACATAGACCATGCCAACCCAATGGTCCTTTCACTAGGAAGTAATGGAACATAGACCATGCCAACCCAATGGTCCTTTCACTAGGAAGTAATGGAACATCGACCATGCCAACCCAATGGTCCTTTCACTAGGAAGTAATGGAACATAGACCATGCCAACCCAATGGTCCTTTCACTAGGAAGTAATGGAACATAGACCATGCCAACACAATGGTCCTTTCCCTAGGGAGTAGTGGAACACAGACCAACACCTACTCAAAGGTCCTTTCCCTAGGAAGTAGTGGAACATAGACTATGTCAACACAAAGGTCCTTTCCCTAGGGATACGTAGAACATGGACCTTGTCAACCCAATGTTCCTTTCCCTATGGAATAATGGAACATTGACCAAGCCGACCCAAAGGCTTTTCTCTGGGGAGTAGGGGAACATTGACCAAGTCGACCCAAAGGCTTTTCTCTGGGGAGTAGGGGAACATTGACCAAGCAGACCCAAAGGCTTTTCTCTGGGGAGTAGGGGAACATTAACCAAGCCGACCCAAAGGCTTTTCTCTGGGGAGTAGGGAAACATTGACCAAGTCGACCCAAAGGCTTTTCTCTGGGGAGTAGGGGAACATTAACCAAGCCGACCCAAAGGCTTTTCTCTGGGGAGTAGAGGAACATTGATCAAGCCGACCCAAAAGCTTTTCTCTGGGGAGTAGGGGAACATTGACCAAGCAGACCCAAAGTCCCTTTCTCTAGAAACTTGAATCAAATGACCAGTTATTTTGGATGGAAATAACCAGTTACTTTGGATTGAAATGACCAGTTACTTTGAATGAAATGACCAGTTATTTTGGATGGAAATAACCAGTTACTTTGGATTGAAATGATAATTACTTTGAATGAAATGACCAGTTATTTTGGATGGAAATAACCAGTTACTTTGGATTGAAATGACCAATTACTTTGAATGAAATGATCAGTTATTTTGGATGGAAATAACCAGTTACTTTGGAAGATTTATTTGGGCATAAAGATGCAGTTTGGCGTGAAGATTGAGATGGGCATAAGGATGAAGGTTGGCATGAGGATTCAGATGGGCATGAGGATTCAGGTGGGCATGAATATTCAGACGGGCATGAGGATTAAGTTGTGCCTGACTATTCAGGTGCGCATGAAGATTAAATGAAAGGAACTCTTTTGAGGCAAAGTGTGCATCCTGGTGTGAACGTTACTCTTACTTTAGTGAATTTTACTCTTACTTTATGAGAACTTTGAACTTACTTTATGTGAACGTTAGTCTTACCTTAGTCTTGGTGAACATTATTCTGAATTTAGTGAACGTTAGTTTTACTTTAGTGAACATTATTCTAACTTCATGTGAACGCTACTCTAACTTATTTTGAACGTTACTGTTACTTTCTGTGAACGTTTCTCTTAAGTGAACTTTCTTCTTACTCTATGTGAACATTATTCTTGCTTCATGTGAAAAATTACTCATTCTATTGCGACGTGGGGGCTCGCTATCAGGGACCACGTGAACAGTTGGGAAATGTCAATACTGGAAATATTTGATCTGTCAATGAACTTTTTCACGGCACGTGAACCAATGTTGAAAGGACTTACTGAATGACCTCCAGGTGGTAGTGTAACAAACAAATAGTGTAGCCCAACTGTGTAGATCGACGCATTAGTGACACGCTCTACTTGTTAAGAAAATGTTGTTGATAGACATCGTACAGGAGGCTTTTGTTCAATATATATTTTTTTTTTTTTTTTTTGCAGTCATTTTAGACACGACTCAAGACGAGGGCTACCACTCAATTTTTTTTTTTTAATACTGTGTAGATCGACGCATTAGTGACACGCTCTACTTGTTAAGAAAATGTTGTTGATAGACATCGTACAGGAGGCTTTTGTTCAATATATATTTTTTTTTTTTTTTTTTTTTGCAGTCATCATAGACACGACTCAAGACGAGGGCTACCACTCAATTATTTTTTTTAAATCTCAAGATTTTGTCAAAACATTTCCCAAAATGTTCCAAGATCATGAAAATATATAAGAGTTTTGTTTAAAAAATCTTGGGAATAGTAAAAAAAAAGTGAGTTTGGTCCTGAATGGGGTAGTGAATTCCAAAGATCTTTTGAAAATTCCCAAGGGGTTGCAGCCCTGCTCAAGACATGTCCAAAATTGTATCAAATGACCGAAGTATTTCGGTATATTATCTTAACTTCGCTTTTGCTCGTGGTTGTGTGGCTGGCTGGCTGACAAAATCTTCGGACGGCTCATTGACCCACTTCCCGTCAAACCTATCGATCTGAAACTTGGCACATAGACTCGTTGCCGATGACAACACATTCTATCAAATTTTCAGCCCCCCACTCCCCAACCCACAAAAAACAGTTTGTGTTCTGTTTTTTTCAAGTGGAACATAAAGGAACATTCCAGATAACCGCGCTAAATGAGATTCTTTAAAAAAACATATATTGCCAGTGCATCTGGTGCGGGGTAGATTGCTTTGCTTTTTAGAATTAATTAATCTGCAGTGTAAAAGTGGGCGTGGCATTAGAGTATTAATACAGTTCAGGGGCGTGGAAAAGATGTACGGTTGCGAGCCTGGGGGGTGGGGGAGCTCTAATTGGGATTCTTATAAACTGCGTTACGTGAATGAATATTTTGTCAAATTCTCCCCCCCCCCACCCCACCAATTTCTCGATATTACATTTTATGGTACCTGTACTTCAATTTTAATTCACCGGAAAAATTATTATTATTCACACTTCCAATAAAACAAATGTTCTTTTGGATAGAAATGTTTCATTCTACGCACAACAATCTTTTACATTATACAAGTATATATTAGTACATATTTCCATTGAAGCACTTCACACTTCCAATAAAACAAATGCTCTTTTGGATAGAAATGTTTCATTCAACGCACAACAATTTTTTACATTATACAAGTATACATTAGTACATATTTCCATTGAAGCACTTCACACTTCCAATAAAACAAATGCTCTTTTGCATTGAAACATATTTCCTTCTTTTAAAGTCCTCCGCTACTGTGCTGGCCAAATCTCATCTAGAATGGCGTTGAATACAGTCAAGCCATTTGCTTTAACACGTCGACGCCAAATGAGCCCACACAAATAAGAATCGAGCAAATGTCTGTGTGTGTGCCATTGATTCTCTCTTTTGCCAATTCCCACGTATTTTCGACGCGTTGAGTATTGGCATTCTGTTAACTTTGTGGTTATTAGCACATCGTCTGGCAGCATGTGCAATACCGTGGTGTTGTAGAAACAAGATACAACTGACTTCATTGTGAACTAATGCAGAAGTTGTCAAAGAATTCATTGTGTCTACAGAAGCAGTTGTATTTATTAAACTGAATATAACTGCATAGACATAGATTAGAAGTAATGATAATTTTTGCGGTGAATTAAAATTAAGTACCCATTTTATAAAATATTCATGCGAAAAACTTTGTTTAATTAAGGGGTTGTTTAATTAAGGGGTTGTTTAATTAAGGGGTTGTTTAATTAAGGGGTTGTTTAATTAAGGGGTTGTTTAATTAAGGGGTTGTTTAATTAAGGGGTTGTTTAATTAAGGGGTTGTTTAATTAAGGGGTTGTTTAATAAGGGACTGTTTGATTTATGTTTATGTTATCACTGAAACTGGAGCACATATGCTAACCTTATGTAGATGTAATAAAAGCATTGTACCCATCAAGATGGTGTTACATAGCAGCTGAACACTGTTTTTATTTAGTCATGGAAGGGTCAAGGCCGTTGTGATGTTAAACAATGGACATTCTTTTGTCAGTCTTGGATGTCGGTGAAATACGGTAACCAGTGTAACCGGTTTTAGTCGGTAACCCGATATTGTGAGCACAATTCTCTTGTTTCAATTAATAAGAGAATAGACATGTCTTAGGCCTAACAAGAGGCAGAGGCGTAGCGAGGGTGTTTGGCGCCCGGGGACAAGATTCGCGCCCAGGAACAAGATCAATTTTAAAGCGCCCCCTTTTCTTTTTTTTTCTACTCTCAAACCCATCATTTTTACCAATAATATAATATCAAAGCACATTTTGGCGCCCCTAATTAGCTGGCGCCCGGGGACATCAGTCCCCCTGCACCCTCGCTACGCCTCTAACCAGAGGCGTAGCTAATGTAAGCACCACCCGTGGCGGGCCGAGGATTTTGTCGCACCCCTTCGATGCTAAAATTCTTATCCTCAATATAAAGAAAAAAATTGGCCCATTGGGGCGCATCACCCCCTCTTCTGCACCCCCCTCCCTACGCCACTGGGTTGAACTATTTAACAAGATAAAATAGACTCATTGTTCCCTTCTCTTGATCTAATATTAACATTTAATAGAATAGAACTATGCTCACTAGTCAAGTTCCTTTTTAAAGTGTGTGGGTGTGTGAGAGGGGTTGGGGGGGGGGGGGTTGTTGTCGACTAGTCAACAAATGTAGCCTTCATTTTTCATAGGTTTTTTATTTTATTGCTATTGCTCTCAGGACACAATTAGGTTGGGGGGGGGGTGGGATGAAAGGGTGGGAGCGTTACGTCGTGGGTTCATTGTGTCAAAGGTCACGAAGGTGTGGTGTTGGGGGAAACATCCTTTTAAACCAAATGAAAATCTCAGCAATTAATTTTTAAAAAAATACTAAACAACTGTTTAACTGCGTCAACGTACCTGTGTGAGGCGGAGGGCGCGTTTATTTTCACTGGACACCACCTCAGGTTTATAAATATCCACCTCCCGTCAACAGTTCGTAAAGAATTAATATAAGATTCGGCTGGTGTGTATCCGATGTTATAAAGCAATTATCACCGGTAATAATCCAATGTGTCCACCATCAACTCATTGAACAGTTTGTGGAAACTACAACGGGGAGTTGGACGTCTCGTGAAAGGTGTTGACACCGCACCGCCTGTGTCCCGTATGGGTCGACGCGAAGCGGGCGACATGGGAGACACACTCCCTGTGTCTGGATGACACGAAGTAACTGCTGCTATCGCGTTGACAACACGACACTTTGGTCCACTTTCACTACCAGACCGGACGGTCAACACTCGGGGATTTCCCTTTGACTTACACATGTGTGGGCCTCAGGAAACTACGGCATGCGCTAGTGTTACAACTCTTACAGCGGTCTGCGGTCCTCAGGAAACTATGACCATACTACTATTTCTAGTGTTAAAAACTTGACAGTATGCGGCCATCAGAAAATGGCTATGATAAATGTAGTACTATTACAAGGTCGAATTTGTCAACCGTGGATATTCTCTCAAACGCTTACTCTGGATTAAATCACGCGAGACGTCATTCAATCGTGCGTGCGACGTCCTGTGACGATGACATACTACTCATCGGAGTGGAGCAAATCCTACAGTCTTTAATTTTAATCATAACTGATTTCGTGAGACCGATTTAACGTCTAGTGACAAATGACTTAACCACTGCCACTACTAACAACTGACTTAAATAATAATAATAATAATAATAATGAGTGGTCTTATATAGCGCGGTTCTGCAGCCTAGGGCTGGGCTCACCGCGCTGTACATTAAACTATTACCAAAAGAGACATAATCCTGACATTAAAATAAAGTACATTTTTAACCACTGTCTTAACCACTGCCACTAGTGAGAATTGACTTAACCACTACCACTAGTGACAACTGACTTAACCACTGCCACTATAGTGACAACTGACTTAACCACTGCCACTTGTGACAACTGTCTTAACCACTGCCACTTGTGACAACTGACTTAAACACTATTACTAGTGACAACTGACTTAACCACTACCACTAGTGACAACTGACTTAACCACTGCCACTAGCGACAACTGACATAAACACTGCTGCTAGTGACAACTGACTTAACTTATGCCACTAGTCACTAGTGACATCTGTCTTAACCACTGCGACTAGTGACAACTATAACTTAACCACTGCCACTATTAACAGCTGATTTAACCACTGCCACTAGTGATGTTACCACACATTCACACACCCACACACTGACGCAAAAACACACACATACAACACAGACACACACAGACGCATACACATACCCAAGACAACCAAACAAACACACACACCCACTCAAACAAACACACACACCCACTCAAACAAACACACACACACCCACTCAAACAAACACACACACCCACTCAAACAAACACACACACCCACTCAAACAAACACACACACCCACTCAAACAAACACACACACCCACTCAAACAAACACACACACCCACTCAAACA